>QHKN01000077.1:0-127635 GCA_004366955.1 Fusarium humuli | reverse complement strand
CCCCTGCAGTGAAACCCCCGGCCTTCCCTACCCACAACCAAAGGACCCTTTGTCTAGCGCCCTCGGTCTGGGCCTGGTTCTTGTTGGTTTCCTGTCACAGTGGAGTTAATATCTGTTGTCGCCCGCAATTGACATGTCGATGAGTAACAGAAACAACCTCCCCAGATTTTCGCAATACTTCAACCTCAACACGCAAGATGTCGTGCTCAATACCTTGCAAACTATTGTGTAATTGTATTGTGCATGCCACTTCTTTAAGCGAGCAGAGCCGCAGCGCAGCCAAGCAGAAGCTAACGTTCTGGTCGCCAACGTGCCGTACGAGCCAAGACGGGCGGGTAAGTAAGGTAACGTCTGGGCGGGGGCCACGATAGGGCGCTTTTTCGGCGCCGCCCATACCACTTCATTGGGAAATTAATTCCAGAGCACGCAATGGCTTGGCCATTTCGGTATTCGGCAGGTTGTTTCTGTTCTTTCCTGTCTTACCTATCTTATCAGCAAATAGTTGCAGCATTCCTTCTTGGCGTCTTCATTTTTGGCATGATGTGATGAATGAACGACCGACTGCAACTTGTGATGACGGTACTGAATAGGCAGGTCCGTCACGATTAGTAAACTCAGTCATCCTACACGTTCAAATATGGTTATTATCTTGTCTGAATGTCAGCACTTACCACCCGAAAAAGCATCGCTTGCACTCCTTCGCCCAATAATCGCGTTCTTGACGAATCGCACACATGGCATTGTCTTACTAGCCGGTCCAGGGTATCATCATCCCTGAGCTCATCGTGGGACACGGATAACTTGATCCACGACCCAAAACAGCAGTAAGCCCCGTCGAATAAGCAATAGTGGTGCAACGGTCGACAGCAGATCGCTGCATCTTTAGGTACCACTCCGGCCGAGTGCTTCGATAAGGAAGCTCTAGAATTTCTTGATCGACGTCCAGTATGCCTTATCATGGTTGATCGTGTTGCAGCACCCAGCCCTACTACATGGGTTATTGTGCTGTCAGGCTGACATTGGTCACTCGAGTCTTGCATGGCCAGGATTCTATCACTGATAGTCGAGATGGGGCATCTTGCCACTGATCCTTCACGCTCTCTGCTTATCACGGTAACCCGACATGCCAATTTGGACCTAACGAGAACGAAGCCTGTGTAGACGGAAGTTCCGTCTCTTTTCACCGGGTACATCAAGCGGTTTTGACGCAGTTATGGTAGTAGCAGGGTTGCAAGTAGCGATACATCGCAGTCAAGAGATAGCATCTTGTTGACGCAATCGATCAATTAAACGATCTACCCTGCCAGTTTTCGATTTCAAATCACAGAAACTTCAGTTCAAAATCGTTTGCGAATTCAGAGATCATCAAAGGCGCTACTAACCAAGTTTACACTTTTGATCATATAGGTACTGATTGGTGGTCTCGTGCTGTTCCGAGTAGAAGGTTGTATCATCTGATGGGAATTAGAGAACAGAATACAGAAAACAAATTGTACACGAGTTGGCAAAAGTGGTGGCAAGAAGTCATTCGCTCTACGTGATGTCGCTAGAGTTGTGTTTCCTGTTGTCCCTGATATCTTTTCCACAGTCCGGAGTACGGCCAGCAGGGCTGATAACGGGCGAGAGCTCTCGGCTCCGAATGATGTGCACTAATCATGCATATCAGCAGCCCCATCCAGTGACATTCGAGTGTTCGGTAGTGATTCGAGATTCATTATCTCTATGCCCCCGTTGGTTCAATCTGGCCATGGAAACGGCTGAAGCCAAGTACAATCAGTACCCCAACAAGAATTAGTATCCATGAACACGGGGCCTCCAGATGATACACGCTCAATTCCCTGATTGAAACGCTCGAGTTGTGTCAACATATTCTTTCAGAAGTTCGGACAGAAAGACTGGTAGATGAAAGGAACTCGACTGGCCGGCTATAGCAAGTCACATTGTAACCAAACACAAGATCAAGATCAACATCACGAAGGGTACCATAAGAATATTTTGAGGAAGTATCAGATTCATAGTGCTTCACCTTTGAAACTTTATTATAAATAACTTTGACTAAGATTATCTTGAAGCAAACCCGACCGACACTCATAACTTATACATAGGGCCCATCCAGCAACAGCGCTGTGCCATTTTCGCCCTAAATTCCCTTTAGCCTCTGTAGCGTCTTCTTGGTACATGTGTCGAGGGAAGAATAAGAAAGTCTCATAGAAAGGGTATCGTGAGCGATAATCATCGGAGAGTTTATCGCAACTAGTATCATATTCCCGATTCTACTTTTTCTTGGTGATTTCTTCTCCAGCCGCAAACATCGCAGAAAACTTTCCGGCCCATTTCTCGGCCATGTTAGAGTTCTTGCCGAAGTTAGGGAAGTCCCTTTTCATCTCCCCCATCATGGTTTCGAGTAATCCGCGAAAGGCTTGGCCTTGTGACTGGGTTGAACGGATCTGCTCGGACCAGTTGTCGATGGTTTCAGGGTCGACACCGTTCTGTTTAATTTGGTCGAAAAGACGGGCAAGCTGGTTGTTGGAAGACATATTGGTGGTTTTTTTTCTTTCTTTTTTTTGTTCGGTTGGTTGGTTGGTTGGTTATGTTGGCGTTGGAGGAGAAGAGAAAAAAAGATTGACGTAACAGGAGGAAGTCCTTCATTTTATATCCTATGAAAACCTTATAGTAGGGTATCTCAAGACAGTTGTCTTGAGCAGAGTTGGTCGGAATAAGCTTTTCTCAACGAATTTACACTTTCACCAAAGCATCGCGACTCCTCTGTTTACACAGAACTGGAGTAGAGTCGGTATGCTTCAGATGTGAAAGTTTATTGAGGACAACCTTAAATATAACTATCCCGAGCTCAAGGTTTTCAGTTGACATCGTCATGTGCCGTGCCTTTGGATCATGCGTACTGTACCTAGAGGATATATTTTCCCGATGATAGTTGGTGGACGAGGCACCCTATATATTGAGTCAAGTCCTTCAGAGTGGAAGCGTTTGCATGGCTTCTGTCGCGGCGGTTATATATAATATGCGGTTTCTAAGAAGACTCACATGGTCTGAAGGCTGGAAATTGTCTTATCACCTTGCAATACATAAACTCCGTCGCATTTAAACTAGGCTTGTTCAATAATGTTTTTACCCAATGATTATTGTGACCTAGAGTAGTGAATCTCCCAAACGTACAAATCAAGCTTAACCCATACTAGAGACAATAATAACGCCTAGGCAGAAATGGTGGCATTTCGTATCCTCTATTTATATTACACAGCCACACAAACTCGTGATAAACTGGAGAGTAAGCTCGTGTTCACTGCAAATGTGTGTTGTAGTACGAATGAGTGACTCACGATGCTCGGCATGGTGTTGACCACACGATTCACACGTTGCATCGGAAGACTCCAGCCGAGCCGTAAGCAGTAGCCACCGTAAAGTGAATCCTTCGAGGTGATCGTTAGATGAGGTCCCAGAGACGCTAGACAGAACACAAAGACCCTATTCGCTGGCCTTGTCAGACCCCTGCAGAAATCAATTTCCAGACCCTTTCATCCGCCAATCATTGCCATTCCGGTTAAGACGGCGCCAGGGGTATTCTTGGCTAGGCGCGACTTGAGTTGACTTAAATCAGAACAAGACCGCTCTTTGGACCCTGATATTTACTTCATATCTTATCGCTCTTAATATTCCATCCTTCATAATGACTCGTTTACTTAACGTCTTGGTCCTTCTTGGCTTGACTGGCAGCTTTGTAGCTGGCCAGCGCTATGACCAGGAGAAGCAACATGCCGACGCCGACTGCAACGTAGGTCTTCTTGTGAATGTATACGAATCACCGTTCTAATGTGCATTTTTGTAGAACGGCTGTTTCTTCAAGTACTTCACCAACAAGTGCAATGAGGATAACAAGGCTTGTGTTTGTACATTGGACGATATGAGAGAGAAATTCTTCTGCTGTATAGCCAAAAGCTGTGCCGCGAATGTCCTGCCAGGTGAGCCTGACAACAGCAAGTTCTTTCGTGGGACGATGACTAATAAGACAAACAGAGCAAATCCAGAGATCTGGAGATGGCTGTGTTGCCTGGAATCTTCCTTTCACATTCGACGCCGAAGCTGCTTGTGGTATCAAGCTGCCCAAGTCTTCCGAGACATCATCTGAGGCTGTGGCTACCACTACTGTTACGACCGCTGAGAAGACGTCTGATGCTACCACAACGGAGGCAGAGAGTGATACCAAGACTGCTGCTGAGGCTGAAACCAAGACTGACGCTTCGACTGTTGAGACATCAGCGGCTAGCCAGACAACCGGCACAGCTGAGCCTTCCACCGTCGAGAATGGTGCTATGAGGGCCGCTGTAGGCGGTGCTATTGCTCTTCCCGTGTTGCTTGGCTTTCTGTAATGATGTACGAAGATGAGCCAACGTGTTTTGTATGGCCTTACATGGTTGATCTAGGGCCCAACTGGAGACCGCTGTGGGACTAATAAGATTAACATTCTTCTTGTATACTGTTATTAATGATACCTCAAACATTTTCAACCAAATTACTCCTCCAAATCCGATTACAGGCCCCCATGTCCACTAATCAGACGACATGCCATGCGTCGTTGATGTGGGTTGATATGGAAGCTGGGCAGATGAGCCTTATGCCGGGCGATGTAGTCAGAAGGCTCCTAGGCCGGCGATGAACACGGCGTGACTTCCTCAACTTGAACGACGACAAATCTCTGTGACTGCAGGAAATATACCAGCATTGACAATTGAGGGAAGCGAATTATCACAGAATCTCGCAAGAGAGTCGACTGGTCAGAACCTCCATAAAACGTGGAAGGTACCCAACGCTTTCCATAGCATATGACTCGCCAAGCTCAGCAAATTACAGGGCTGTTTCACAGGCCTCATCCACCAAGAGCTCCATAGCCTGTGCGCCGCCAAGCTTCCATCAATTTGGCTGGTCCATAATCCTTCTTCCTCCCATTGATCGATTGTGTGTTTCCATGTCGGATGGATTCGCACTGATGTTTCCGACTTATCGTCAATTCCTGTCATACATGGCTGCCGGGACGGGAATACCGTTGAACTAGAACCTTGTCATGTTCAGATGGCGCTAGTTGGACCTTCGGTATTGGCGATACAGCAGCCAGGCATGAGATTGAATAGTTGACTACTTCAGTATCTCTGAAATGGTTGAGTAGATTATTTGACTGGAGAATTTAAACTGATAATTAAGTCAGCTTGTTTTGCAACATTCCAGTAATCAGTCGCTCTTTGATGAGAATTGCTTTGCTCATACCTCATCGTCACTGCGTCTCATGGTACACAGCCCCAAGTTCAAGTTTCAGCGGGCCAACGTCCCAGCGTCATCCAAGATTGAGGCGGAAACAAGCCACGATCGCGAAATGCATCTAATCTAAGAGTTTGATCCTTTTTCCATGCATTGAAGATTTACCGAGTACGACAACCCGTGGTGTGACGGCAAACGCTGATTATCCCCACTGAAATCCTGTCAATGTCCTTAATCATGACGCACGGCTCATTCTGTGAATGGCGAGATGGAGTTCGAATCCTTCGCAACACCATGCTTCAAGTTTGCCAAGACACTATTCTATGGGACTTTTCGATATATAAGAACGATTTAACTTCTACCAGACTCAGCATTCTTTCCAGTTCTATCATAGCTTCCATCTCCGGCTTCCAACTATTACACTCTTTCACACAAGCCATTTTCACTGCCACTTTTTGCCATGAAGTCCCACACTGCTATTCTGGCACTTGCCGCTGTGGCAAGTGCCTCGCCTATGTCCAAGAGGCTCGACCCAGCTGCCTGGGACAAGAAAGAAACTCTCTGTAAAGGATGGGACGGGAAAGGCTGGGATACACGAACACCTGAAGGCGTCGACAAGCTCTGGGATGATTCCGGTGCTGGCGGTCAGCTTGATATGTTTATTCTTATGCAATGGGGTATGTCCTCTTCAACCATCGCCCACTTACAGACACTGACAACTATAGAACACGAGAACAATTGGCTCAAGAACGTCGAGGACCAGGTCATGGACGGCACCAGCGGCAAATCCGGTGCTGCCGGCTGTGGTGTTCTCGGCGCCCAGTGCAAGCCTATGAACGACATGAGCTGCGAAGATCAATATGACAAGTACGGAGATACCATCATTGGTAAGAACTCGTACTGGATTTTCCAGTCTGCCAAGGGTGTACACGCCAAGTTCAATGAGCTGAAGAGACAGCTCACTGACGAGACGCTGATCAGTGGTCTACGCATTGGACAGATGGTGAAGGACTTTGACGGCAGTGAGGACAATGCTGGTAATGTTCTGACTTGGCTCGCTGCTGCTTCAAGTATGGGTGGTGCCCTCGGTGGACTTGTTCCTGGAGCTGTAAGTTTTATCTGCTTTATGACGTTGATATGTACTGACTCTATCAGGGAAACGGCTTGGCTGCGGGCTTCGGTATCCTTGGCGGTATCTTCAGCGGTCTTGCAACTGACAGCAAAGAAGAGATCGACCAGGGTACAATCTCGGCCGCACTCGCCGACGTCTTCGAGGCAGCAACCAAAAAGGTGGAAGACACCCTGCGCATCGTCATGGGTGGCGGTTCCGAAGATGAATACAACTCTCTGCCCGCTCCTAAGTGGGATACCTACCAGTCCAAGATCACAAAGTTCTTCAATGGCGGATGGTTCCTCCTCGATGACGATGCTGAAGCCGTCCGAGTTGCCATTTCGTCCATCAGCAACAACATCAAGACCAAGGTCGCTAACGATGTCATGAAGGCTGCTAAGCTCCACCTCGTCGCTGACAAGCGCGATGGCTACGGGAGCCGTGAGGACTGTGGCTATTCCACTGGTCGTCAATGGATGACTCTCAAGGATGGGGAGGAGTATTGCTTCTATATCATGCGAAACAACCCTAACAACAACCGTATCAAGGACTGGGTTGAGGTTGAGGAGGTCATCTACGAGAAGATGGCTGATTACGGTCTTGGCGATCGGGAGAAGTACTACCAGGCTGTCATTGACTGCGCGCTTAGCGACTCTGACGATATCGATGTCGGTAACTTGGCTTGGGGAGAGATTCCTAAGTGTTACTTCAACCTTCCTGCTGTCTTTATCGAGAAGGATAAGAATGTCGGCTGTGGAGACCCGTTTTCCGATCCTAACTGCGATTATGTCAAGGCCACCCCGATTGAGTAGGCTCTGACATATCTTATCATACCCATCTTAGTACAATTTAAAAATGAATCTTTCTTTAAAATGTAGTATCGACGTGTAGACCACCTTCCCACAAACACCGGGAACTGTTCGATTGTGGAAAACTAAACCAGATAAGATAAGCTTTGGTGAACTGGATGACGTAACCGGGCAGACCAAGTATTCACAAGACCGAAGGTTGGGACGCGTCGCTCCATGTCATCACCTAATTTTAACCTCATAACTTTGGAACTCGTCCCCGAGACAATATTAGTTTACGAAATCATGACTTCAACCAGTGTAGAGCACAGAGGTTCTACTCTCGAGCAACAACCCCTGCTACGTCATCAGCGCAAAGCCAGACTCCCAGCTCTAAACCTTCAGCATTGGCAATCGCACCCGTTCAAAGGCGACCAATGGAGTGTCCGGACTACCAAAGAAGCGACTGCGCAATTTCTCTCTTCGAAGGCTGGTCATTACTCAGTTCTTACGTTAGTGTCGCTTGATGTTCTTAGCATGATTGCCGGTAAGTCAGCCTCTACAAGATCATGGATGAAGCGAGTTGACCAGAATGTGCAGACTTTGTGCTCAATCTGTTTAAATGTGAGCAAGGCAGAAAGGGCTCAGACTGGGATTTGGCCTTAGAGATATTGGGTTCTATCGCCCTTGTGTTCTCATGCCTGTTCATGCTGGAACTGATCGCCTCCGTATGGGCGTTCGGCTGGAAGTAAGTTCATCGCGTCAGTGCCTCAGATCAGCAACTAACGACCCAGATACTTCAACTCATGGTTTCACTGTTTCGACGCATTCATCGTTATCGCAGGCTTCATCACCGATGTCGCACTGCGCGGCATCATCGAGGAAGTCGCCTCGCTGATCGTTGTCATGCGGCTGTGGAGAGTTATCAAGATCATTGAGGAAATAAGTCTCGGCGCGCAAGAGCAAAATGAGAAGTTGAATGAAATGTTAGAGGAATGCAAGAAGGAGAATGAGATGCTGAAAAAAGAGATTAGTCAATTGAGGGGAGCACAATCAGGTGGGCTTGCATGATGAGTGGCACAGACTCGATGGCAGAATGTCAATACTTCTTCCTGCGCGGACCACCTTTTCAGCATTATTAAGCGCGATTTGTATACTATCAACCTAGACCATATAATTCCTATAAACAGAAACATGAATCATGTCACATGTCGTGCTACGCGGAGAGGTATCCTAGATTTTCCCTTTTGGTCCCCTTCGGGAAATTCTGCCCGCGGAGTGGATTGCTTGAACCGGTAATTTTGTCCGACCGCAGATCTCTTATTGAGCAGAACTGTTGGTACGAGAGATAAAAAGACAGTTTTCATTTCTCTTTTCCATTATTCAATTACTGCTAGAGTTTTGCATCATTTCATCTTTTCTTACACAGCATATATGAAATGGTCGTCGTCAAGCGCTTTCGAAGTGTATGGGGTGTTGAGTCCGGTGATGGTTTCAAGAACTGGATTACTTGGTTCCCAGATCTCAAGAATCAGGGCTATGGTTCGTTATATCTCCTACCGACGATCGATATGGCACTAATTCATTGAAGCGGGCGTTGAAATTGATATCACGGACCTGGACGTCGAGCGCCTTCGGCAACTACGCCAGATATTAGACGATGTTGGGTTGGAAACCACAGTGTTGTAAGTTAATCCCAGAACCTTCCGTAGGCCACAACGTTGATTTTAGTAGGATACACACCGCTTGGGCCGGCTACGTAGGCGCGCGACCAAAAGATCTCACGCCTGACATCCATCTCGACATCTATCGCCAAAATCTCGAACGAGCGAAGATACTTAAACCAGGCAAGATTAATGCTCAATCCGGAGGGTAAGTCTCACCACTATAATGAAGTCCCTCACTTACAGTCACAGAGATTACTGGAGCCTGGATGACTCTGTCTACTTCTACCAAAAGACCCTAGAGATTGATAAGGAGCTGGGTTTGACTGGCCTTGTAAGTCACGAGACTCATCGCAACAGATCTCTTTACTCGCCATATGCTGCCAACTATATCTTGCCCAAAGTCCCAGCGTACGTTCCCCATCGGTACTGTCGCCTTTCTACCCACTGATATGGTTCATAAGGCTTCGAGTTACAGCAGATATCTCTCACTGGGTTGTTGTCAGCGAAAGACTTCTAGATCTCGGGGAGGAAGACAAGGAAATTCTTGATCTGTTAATTCCAAGGGTAAGGATTAAGTTCTCCTTGTAAGGCTCGATTACTCACTCAGACACAGGTTACACATATTCATGCACGCATCGGAACTACGCAGTCATCGCAATGCCCCGAGCCCGAAAACAAGATCTTCAAAGATGAGCGAGAATTCTTTGAGAGATTTTGGCTTCGCGTTGTTCAGGCTAGAAGTCAGGATAGTGATGTTATTACCTTTGTACCAGAATATGGGTAAGTTAGACTGTTGTCAATCCTTCCCGTGTGGTCAAGTTGGTTAACAGTGGTAGACCGTACCCTTATCATCCCTATGGAAGCGTTAGGTCGCATGGAGAGGTAGCTGATAGCGAGGGCCGAAGATTGCAGAAGCTCTTTGAGGACAGCTTTCAAGGATGAATAGTAATATTAGATTGTTAGACCATACATCTATACTCCATCTCTCCATATACCTATCTCCCTATGTCTTCAGATTGCATGGCGCCACAAAAACAAAAGAACTCCATGCTTAAGCAAGCTCCGCCTCAATAACACTCTCCACTGACTGAAGTGGCCTCCAGATCTTAAGCACCTTTAACCCAACACTCTCAACTAACGTCCGCCACTCAATCTCCGTTCTCTCCTTGGCACCAAGGCAAGCCATCATGGTGATATCAGACGTTGTGACACGTGCAAGGGGCTTCACAGTACTGACCAAGCTCTCATGGATAAGAAGCTTGGAATAACCAGGCTCCATGGCATCAGCAAGATGCTTCAGGATCTCTCGAGCTTGCTTGTCTTCCCAATCGTGCAAGACGTTATGCATAAAGTAAGCACGAGCACCTTTGACGGGTTGAGGTGTGAAGAAGTCGTGAGGATGGACAGATATGGTGTCGGCAATGGTGAGCTCTTTGAGGATGTCAGGCAGGTCTTGCAAGACTAAGCTACCATGAGGAATATCAGGATGGCAAAGGTGGAACTTTGTCAAGTCATGGCCCTTGCTACCACCAACGTCAACGACCAATGGCCGATCAGGCTTGGAGTCAGTGACCAGTGTCTCAGTGGGGTACACCTCAACCCATGGGGTAAGGTTATACTTGGAGTGACTCTCCATAGCATCATTGAACTCTCTCGCAGCAACAGGATCGGCACCAAGAGACTGGAACAGGTTCTCCTGCTTACCCTTCATGAACTGCCAATTGCAGTCATTAGGGTCAGTGGGGTTCTTGTAGCCAGTCTTCTTAAGATAGAATGGCAGTGTTCTGAACATGGGAGCGTTAACAAAGTCATAGAGACCACCGTAAACGTTGGCCAGGGCTGGATCGGCAACTATGGCGTGCACCCAGGATGTAGGCTTGTAGGTATCCTCAGCCGTCTCAATAACAAGATTCTGCCCAGATATCTGTCGAATCATACGTCCTGCCGCGCCATTAGCTCAAGACCCAACGTTTGAACAAAGGCAAGGCTTACGGATCAACACTGGGTCAGTGTTTGTCATCTCTGCCAACTCAGCACAGGTCTTGTCCTGACCACCAGCCTCAAGCCACTTGTGAAAGACGCCAGCATCGATCAAGGTTTTGGCACAAGCATTAGTGGCAGGATTCACCCAGCAGTGCTGCCAGACTGTATCCCATGGCTTCTGGACTTTGCTGGTAGCCAGGGCAAGGGCGTCTAGAGCACGAACACGCTCGGCTTCATTGGCAAAGGAATTTGCGTCAAGGCCTTGAAGGGCCTGGATGAGATTGTCTGCAGATGCCATACTGGAAAAAAGGAATTATATGACAGGGGAATATGCAGGATGGGACAGGAAGATGGGTGGGAAACACAGGTTATGGCGGATAATGAGTGATATGTACTGTACGTAGATTAGACCAGACATGTCCTACGACATTAATTGGAACGGAAGACAGGAGAAAGACTTCCGAACCCTTGTAGAACTGTTAGCATTTCCAGGTCAATTCCGTTGAGTCGAGTCTGTGCCTCAAACGATCTCTGGTGAAGACGAGCTAAAAGTTCGCCTCTAACGCGGACAAGGATAGCACTGTAGAAAGGCCCTTGGAGCTCCAATTAGCGGGCTTATAGGCGATGCCCCTGTTTAGACCTTCCGAGAAAGCCGCCACATCCGCGCCCGTAGCTTTGGGGATGATCGACGTCAGAACGCTCAGACAGGTACAGAGTATCACCACGTATTGTTGCATTGCAACTGATAATTAACATTATTACACTATTTTATCTATTCTGACATGCATAGACGAGATCAAATTGCAGACAGAGATCTTTGTTTCAACTTGTTGGTTCGTAAACTCGTTGCGCCACGCTAATCTTGATCCACATCTAAACCAGGTCCTGAATCCTTAGGGAAATTTCACGCGAGCTGCTTCAAAGGATTAAGATCCCTGGAAATCCCCCTAAATCCTGCATGAGCAAGAGAAAATGGCATCACCATCCATGAGCCAACTTCCTGAAATGTTTCTGCTTGCATTTTTACCAGTCAGTTGGTTCAGGAACAGTCTTGTCCCAGCGGCACGGTAAGATAGAGTTACATTTTTATTCTTTAGGCTATAGAATTCCAGGGTTTTGTTCAGTATCCGCGTCCAGTTTCGTCTGGCTTCGCATGTGATACGCCAAACTCGACCGTCTTGTGGATTCCAGTGGCGTGTTTCAGGCCCACCACAAGCGGAATGTCGTCGACGCTGGACCCGATCCTGCTTGATCCATTCTCCACGTCGTCACCCTGTTGACCTCGTAGCTTATCCCACCTTCCGCTGGATCGCCCGCTATTGGTGTCTTTTTTGCTGTTCTCTGTTATGCGACTTGCGTTGGCGGTCGCTATCTTGCCCTTGACTTGGCGGAACAGAGGACCAAGTGTCGGCAAGGATGCGCAGATGAGAAGAATGCATCCTTCCCCGAGACCGAGGATGTCGAGGAAGGGAACAGGATCTGATGCTGTTAGTAGTTGCTAGCAGACTTCGTTATGGGAAAACTCACAAGTTGGGTTCTCAGCGAGTATCACAAAGATCTCGCCAAAAATGGTCAGCTTGTAGATGGACAAGATACAAGCCATGAAACTCAAACCCAGCGCGATTGAAACCAGAATCCTGTTCTTGAGCGGCATGTTGAGCTTCATAATAAAGGGAATCGGATACAAGGCGAAGAAACCATCGAGGAATGCAGAGTAAGCCGACGTAAAGTATCCCAAGTCAGACATGACCTGTACAGAAGCGCAAGTCCCGCCCTCAATACTCCTGTCCCAGCCAAACTCGACAGGATCACACTGCTTGTACCACCAGACCGACGTAGCCAATATGCAAGCTTGTGAACTGAGCGCCAGGCCCCAGAAGAGTATTGTTGTCTTTAATCCGTAGTCGAGAATACGCTTCAGCGTCGCAATGATGGCGAACTTGGGTAATGAGAACGTCCATATCAGAACGGAGCTGATGATGACGTTCCACTTCAGTGCGTCGGGGACAAGAGCGGCGTCGATGTCTTCTAGCTTTCGACCGAGACCGTAATGCGTACCTATTGTGATCATGATACATGTAATGAGCATGACCACAACGCAAAACGTCGTTATAAAATCATCCCATCCGAGACCACCACCCATATTGCCTTGCCCGAAGAACTGGCGGGTGATGAGTCTGAGCACGACCACCACTACAGAAGTTAGCGACCGTTGGGGCTAAGTTGGAGGATTATCGTTAGAACGCACCTGTTGTTACAGCAAACATTGACCAACATGCCTTGTCGGCAATGACGCCGAAATCGTCAACATCCCACAAACCCATGTTGCGTGTTTCGAAGTTCTAGTAAACATACATAACCGACAAACCAGAGCACCGGGACAAGCTGCATATATACACTGATCAACCAACAGCAGGAAATCCCGGGGGAGGAGTAAGGATCTGCAAAGGGTTGTCTGTTGAGACGGGCTGCATGGAACCTGGTTCCTGGTGTCTCACGTCATGGGCTGAAGAATATCATGGTGTGCAACTCCACTTGGTTCGAATCCTTCGATTCAGACTTCAGTTGGGAATCCTCTGTTGGTTCGTGAACCCTATGAAGAGATTTAGGATTGTGGTCCTCCATTGTATCTTCAACTGAAACATGCTTTAGTTCGTGAGCTATCCGTTTGTCCATGTCCATCTTAATACTGATCGAGGACAGGTCAAGATGACGGGTTGTTATACGCAAGTCGCATGTTGAAAGGTCACAAGACACCTGAGGCATGTGCAATCGGTACTGCGCCGGAATATGAACACACCAGCGCCTAGCCAAACACGACAATACAAGACTGCATGGGTCTCAGGATAGAAAGTCGAGCCGCAAGATACTTGTCTCGAATCAACAGATTCATTTAAAAAGACCGAAGCAAAGGATCATGCAGTTAAACCGCACAAAGTCGATTGCTCAGTCGTCAACCTCGGTATCAATTAATTGCGAGACATGACCATCTCGTTTACTAGCGTATAAAAAGCCCAAGTCGACAGCGGCACAGTAGAAGCTGCAATCATATCATGCAGAGTCCCAGTGTGCCAAGGTCAACTAAAGCTTCCACCCTGGTCCTGCCGGCAGCGGGTGCCTCATTTCCGCCTCGATGGAATGGTTGTTGGTCGTTAGCTGACGGGACGGGCGGTTGAGCTAACAGCCTAGACTAATGGCCGCGCGAGAGTGAAAATGAGCAAGTTAGATGTCTACGATTGACCAATGAAGTTTCTTGACGCTGGAGCGGATATTAACTTAAACGTTCGACATCTAAAGTGGAAACGTCTGGTCTGAAAAAGCGCTGCAGACGAATGAGGTCCGTCTCATGACTTTAACATCGACCAACACTGCCAGTAAGTAAATAGAGCTTGTGCATGTGAGAACGGAAGATAAAAAAGATAGAAAAATGCCAGACCGACAAAAACAAACTCCCCCGGGAAGGCTCGAACTTCCGATCTCCCGATTGTCTATGAATAACAGTCGGACGCTTTAGCCAACTAAGCCACAGGGGAATGGTGTTGGTTGTTAGTGCGACTCCAAAATACAACCTATGTTCTTTTCCTTGGATGATTGACGCAACGTCCCCTATTGCCGCTACCTAATCACTATTGAACTGACAATCATACGCATGGTTGTTAAAGACCTCGTGCAACACGTAAAGGAATCATAAAAAATTTTTATATATGACACAATTCTATCAACCAAGATAATAATTAGCGGCAATAGCACCAACACAGACAGGCGCAAACACCCAGTGCGTCCACTCTCCATGTCCGATAACCGATTTAGCCACATAACCATCAGTCAGACACATCGCCAGTGCTCCCATGTAACCAAGGTTGACCATCCCCCGGTCTTTGGTAAGGCAGAGATTGGAAAAGAGAAAGGTAATGACGACATTTCTGATGCCATAGATTCGCGCAAGACCACTCGTGAGCTTTCGTGCTTGAGGCTCAGAAGGGATGGTGAATTTAATCTGTTCCAGTGTAGCTTCGGGGCGGATGAGGAGGTTGAGGCCAATGATACCGGGGAAAAGGGCCATAACCTGATTGCTGCGGAAGAGGAGGTTGTCGTACATCTTGATGGTCTAGAGGAGAACTCTTTCGGTGATGACTGAAGGTTGCCGATGCCAATTGAAATTCGCGTTTTGTCGCGAGTTGCTTAGAGAGTGGAGAGAAACTTTTTAAAAGAGGAAGAATACAAGTCTGAGTCTGCACATCATCCAAAGTCGGACGCAAGCCCAGTTATATATTGACTCTTCTTCATGATCCTTTGATCCTTCACCGTTGTGGCTCTCGGACTTGTCAGATCGCTTAACTCCAGCTACCATGATTGGCCTGCCCGCTTTCCAAAGCGCCACAATGATAAGCGCCAAGATTCAAGGATAATGAGCCTGGTGTCACGAAATAATATTCGGATAGCCCTAAGTCACTGTTACCGCAAGGGTCTCTGTTTTTGGTTACTTGGCCGAGCGGTCTATTTTTACACCTGGTATCAAATGGGATTTATTAAGGTTCTGAAGTCGCGATGTTGGTGATAATGTCCGTGGCTGTGGACCGCTCAGGTGTATAGGATCACACAATTATCGTTTTTCATTATTGTACTTCTAACTAATCAATTCAATATTCTATCTATAGTACCTATCTATATATACGTATGCAATATCGTTCATTTTAAGCTCTTTTAACACCACTTCCTCTCGGCACTCTAAACATCCAATACAACCCCAACGCTCCCAGGATATTCACAACAACATAGACCCAAAGCAACCCAAAATGCCACCACCGATCAGCATAGTCAATGTTAAACCGGGCCAGGAACTGCTCCGTAGAAGCCAGCGAACAATATTCACAAACATCAGTGGAAGAACGATCAACTAGGTATCCGCCAGCTGCGTTGACAAAAGGACCCATGAAATCGTTGCAGGTCATATTCATGCCGCCGGGGACTTGCATTTGGAGGATTTCGTTGTTGGCGCATACGACTTCGGAGCCGTAAACTGCGACGGACATTATGCCGCCGACTATGTATGTTGCTGGTGAGACATAGTACATGAAGGTCCAGAAGGTGGGTATATCGTTATAAATGACGCCGACGCTGCGAACAGTTAGTGAATGAGGGTAGAATAGTTGAGGCACGAAGAGACTTACCCGCAGAAGGCGATACAAAGCATCCAAAGTAAAGTCGCAAGAACACCGGCCTCTTCACCGGTACCGATACACACGATAGCGAAATGTGAAAATGTACTTGTGAAGAGCATGAACATCCACAGGAACAGAAACACAAGGAAGCCTCGAATCTGTTGATCATCGGACGTGGTGTTCTGCACGAAGCCGACAGGATAGTACCAGCAGAAGTAGATGATGACGGACATGAAGGTGTTCCAGGCTGCTTCTACCAAGATGTTGGACAGGATATAAGCTGTATATAATTAGTCAAGTGTTCCATGGCGCTGGTGCCAAAGACTTACTGTTCCAGCGGTAGATCTTGGACGGTCTCTCGCGAACCTCATACAGAGATCGCTGCGGAACGAACATCGGCATGATCTGATTGCTGATACTCTGGAAAAGAACCATGTACATAAAGATAGCATAAAGCTGATTCTGTAATCCTTGGATGGTGTTCTTGGCATCAAAGGTGAAACCGATGTAGAGGGACTATCCGCCGTTAGTTATTGCATATTCTTTAAAGGGTTGTAAGACATACCGATAGAACGATCAAGACTATCTTGGACCAGATGTAATTGGGAGAACGCCAGAAATGCTTCCAAACACGTTTCAAAACCTCACGGAACTGCGTCCAGAATGAAGCTACGAACTCCTGATGTTGCGATGCATCTGCGTTGTCGAAGGCGCTAGTACCTGTAGCCTGTGTAGATGGAAGAGAGTTAAGTCGCTGAAGCTCCTTCTTGACGTCTTGAAATTCCGGGGAGCTTCTCCAGATTTGGTGCCAGTCGATGTTCTCGACGTCCTCATCGTGGGAAGGTTGGATGATGTTGAGCATGTACTCCGCAGGGTTGGCATCAGAGGGACAAGGAGGAGCGCCATTGCGTTCAAAGTAGTTGAGAAGGGTCTTTGACTGCTCGCCGAGATCTAGAAACCGTCAGCCGTGGCTTTTCACATATAGTTGGGATAGACTTACCACCAAAATACACCGTCTTTCCGCCAGGAGCAAGCAACAAGAGTCGATCAAAACGCTGGAACAGCATAGCAGAAGGCTGATGAATAGTGCACAACACAGCCTGCCCACTAGCTGTAAGCTTCTCAATCAAATCGCAAATTGCCCATGAAGTCTGCGAATCAAGTCCTGAAGTAGGCTCATCCAGAAATACCAGCAACTGCGGTCTAGCAGCAAGTTCCACGCCAATCGTCAATCGTTTCCTCTGCTCAACGTTCAGACCCTCACCAGGAACTCCGATAACTGCGTCAGAGAATTCCTGCATGTCTAACATATCTATAACGTGCTCTACATAGGCGAGCTTTTCTTGGCGAGGAATTTCGGAGGATTGGCGGAGGAGGGCGCTGAACTCGAGGGCTTCGCGGACGGTTTGGGTGTTGAGGTGGAGGTCTTGCTGTTGGACGTAGCCGACGCGGTGTTGGAAGGAGGCGTCGGTGGATTGGCCGTCAATGTGGGTGTTGCCGCTCACGATACCCATTGTTACGCGTGTAGCGAGAACGTCGAGGAGGGTTGTCTTGCCGGCACCGGATACACCCTGAACAGTCAGTACTCTATCGTCCATAAATCGATCTCGAGACAAGACTTACCATCAAAGCGGTTGATAAGCCAGGCTTGACCCAGCCATCAACTTTATCCAACAGACGTCGGTCTTTACCCTTGATCTGGATATCATAACAGAGATCTTCCCAGTGAAACACAGATGCACCAGCAGTAAGTCCACTAGCGTTATTAGTACTTTTCTCAGCAACGACAGGTCGGTCAGTAGCCTGGGCTTCAACATCCGTGCCATCCTTCTTCTCGAAGCTGGGAGGCATGCGCCCCTTTCGAAAAACGAGAATCTCGCCCTTGCTCCTAGGAGGTTTTGCGTGCTCCGCTGCGAAAATGTAGAAGACCAGAAAGCCAGCGATGAATCCGAGAAGAATGCCGATGTTTCTATACACAATCAGTCAAACGTTCCACAAGACCCAAAGGAGTACTTACCGCCATTTGTGAGCGTTATAGTATTTGTATGACAGGTTGATGTACCTATCGCCATCCACTCTGGACGTCCCAGGCAGTGCACCAACAACAGAGCAAATAGTCGAATTAGCCGGCAGGCTATCATAACCCGGGCCTTGAGGAACCATGGTTGCACAGTCAAACTCCCGATTATGAAATTCATTCGCCATTAACGCTTCAAAAGCATAGGCAAGAGGATTGATGTAATTCATCCATCGTGACCATCCAAGCATGTAATCTGTAGGCATGGTAAAGCCGGTATAGATCATCAGTCCCAGACTCAGAATTGAGACGGGAACCATGGCTTGATGAATCGTGCGCGTCACGCAGGCAAGAGTGCGGTAGATACATGACATGACCAGCGTCGTGAGATAAGAGGTGAGACAGAAGAAGAAGAAGCTGCCTGGTTCACGGCGGAGGTTGGCCATGAAGTACATGATTAGGTTGAAGATGATCATGTTCACGGTCTTGTAAGGAAGATCGATGATGTAACTGGCGATGGCCTGGGCGGATTGGTGGTAGAAGGCATAGCGATTGTGCTTCTCGACAACCGGCCGTTCAGCGTAGACAGTAAGGACCTATCACGTCAGTTTAAGGACAGAACAAATTAAAGGCAAGACATACCTCAAGCTGACTGGCAAAAGCATTGAACAGTAAAGCAAAGAAGATTAAACCACCACGGTAATAAAAGCTTGACGAGTCATCAGGAAGATTGAAGAACATACTGCCCAAGACCAGCGCCATTATCAGATTGAATACCAGAGAGGCGATAGTAAATCCCGGGTCGGCAAGTAATCGTCGCCATCCTCGCCAAAGCGTGAGTTTCACCTGAGCAAGATACGATATCGTGTACGGCGACTTGCTGCGCTGTCCCTTGAACTGCTCTGCTCGACGAGACTCCTTGTACTCAGCAAGGCGCTCAGCAGGAGGATGATTCCGCTCGTATGTCTCCAATTCGAGGACGAGTGCCTTGCGGTGGGAGCTTGCTTGCCAGCGCTCAGCGAAGTCGGAAGGGGTTCGGGGGGCGGTGTGTTCGAAGCCAGGCTTTACGCGTCGTTCTTGGGGACTGGTCATAGACGTGAGAAAGTCGGGTGTCGTTTGTCGATCAGGGCCTTGGCTATGTCAGCTTCCATTATGTCACACCCAATGGTTCAACTTACATTCGAAGCCCAAGTTCTCGAAGTAAGCCTTGGCTTCGTGAATCCGACCAAAGAAGATTTGCTTCCCTTCATACAACACCGTCACACGATCGAATAACTACATCGCGTTAGCTTCTCCGTCCCTGCATAGCATGTCTCACATGATGGTGAGACCGAGTCAAAATTCGGTGCTTACCTCGTAAGCTGACTGCGGCGCCTGATAGATTGCCACCGCAGCAGCAACCCCCACAAGATCAGCCTGAAGGCGCAAGTTCCGACAAAAGTTGATCGCATTTCCGCTATCCAGCCCACGTGTGGTGTTATCCCAACATTGAAGCTTGGCTCCAGTGAGAGCAGCTTCTGCGATACTAACGCGTTTTCGTTCTCCGCCACTCACGCCGCGGACGAAGTCATCTCCTACACGGGTATCGACGGTGTGGGAGATTCCGAAAATTGACATCATAACGTCTCGCATCATGGTATCTGCTTGAGAACGGGTGACGCCGCCCGGGACGTGACGAAGGGAGTGGGCGCTCGAGGCGAAAGAGAGGGTTTCGCCGACTGTCAGATGGGCGAGATGGCAGTCGATCTCGGCGTTGTAGAGGACATCGCCTCTGAAGGAGGAGCGCATGTGGTTTTCGTCGATACCTGACTTTGTTAGTAAATGTCTGTGAGGTGAAAGAGTAGTTTACCTCTGAAATTCATGTAAGAATCGGATCCGACTTCAAGACCGGCTGTTTCTCCAGCGATAGTCTTGAGAAGTGTCGAACATCCTGATCCAGGAGGACCAAGCACTAGCAGCAGCTCTCCCTGCTCGATGACACCTTCAAAATTGCGAAGGATGTCAACCTTTTTCTTCTTCCTTCCTCCCAGAAGACCAAGGACATATGAAACAGCGTCCACAGGATAATCCACAAAAGTCTTTTGATGCGACGCTCCAGTACCCCAACCGTAGACGTTCAAATTCTTGAACGCAACGCCTAGACTTCGCGTTGGAGCTGAGCCCTCCTCCGACTCGACAAGTTTGACGAACGCCTTTACCCATGATCGTGGATCGAAGTTGGTTGAGTTGGGGTCTAGTTTCGAACCGGGTTGTGGTGAGAAAGCCTGTAATTCTGCTCCGGCTGTTGTCGATACTCTTGAAAGTTGTCGCGCGAGTTCTCCGATCTCTTGGTTAATGTTTTTCGTAGACTTTGCATGAGTTTCGTTGTCGTGCTCGTCTTTGACACTGTTGGCAGTTGAGGCTGAACCCAGGTCGGGCGATAAGGCCCTGCTCGTGGCAGCTGTTGTGGCAGCTGTCATCTTGGCGACTTCCCACTAAACCGATTAAGGGAAGATGGAATTGCGCTTGAGATCGAATACAACCGTCCAAAATTCAGTTTATATATAATTTGACCTCTACCAATACCTCATGGCGTCTGCGGAGTTTGGAACAAAGACGGGTGGTGGGATTAGAGTTGACCAGGAGGCGGACTTTCTCCCATAATCCGGGGCAATAGATTCTAGATAAAACCCCCATCGGAAACGCGCGGAGGACATCAGTCCATCCGACTTTTGATACATTTTTTTCTCTTCTCTTTGCATGCAACCGGAGCCGGGGTTTATCATTGGGTAAGAATAGGGACCCGCGGGGGTCCGACCCAAAGATGGGTGAGATTTGGTCTGACACTCTCGCTTATGAAGAGCTCCCCCGTTTGGGAATCGCCTTGCAGGGGTTCGGAGCTTTTCAGGCCCAACGGGTTTTTACCTTTACTTTCTGTTACTGGTTGAGAAAAGTCTCATGCCAATCTGTATCCGGTTAATTCAACCCCAATGTCGCTACAATTGACTGTCCTGATCTTATCTCGCCTGCATCGCTAATCTTAATATACCAATGCAATGCCACGTTCTCCTGCACCTTCACCGTTTCGTTGCTACAACACCGGCGACGCCGTAAGGCCCAGACATTAAAACATTTTTGTTATTGGCATTCACTGTAAATCTTGGTTGCAGAGGTACATGTTTGTGCTTGTGTTTGTTGGCGCTCTTCTCAGCTGCCAAGGTGTTCTGGGCCTCTGTGACGTTGATGACATCCATGTCAGCCACACTCTGCGATGCTTGGACAGTAAACGGTTCTGGCGGGAAAACGGTTAATGAATTGGTCCGATCGGAGCATGTCGGAGTATTGTTGCGCCGAGCTCTGATGCACGATAAAGAAAGATAACGATAACACTCCGATAACAGAACGCTAACGCTACCCTGGATCAAAAAGTGATTATTGTCCTAGAATGTTGTACGAGCTCAGTAGTAGAAACACAGACTACGTATGTACCATGTGGATGATAGACAGTAACAAGTAAACATCATAACATATGCTTTAAGTAACGCTATCCTGGGAACAGGGTTGTTTTGTAGAGTAATGTGAAAAAAAATCTATATTGCTTTTCGTGTTTAGATTGGAGTTTTGGTTACAAAAGCTGAGTCAAAGCAGCTAAAAAGATGACGGAACGCTTTTCTGCGATCTACCTCCAAGCTTAAAATAGCCGATGATGGTAAAGTCGGCTCAACAGTTCCTCCTTTACATTCAGATTACTCAGGTTCACATAAAACTGTTTACATTGGTGTTGATATCACGCACGCGTCCTGATCCGTGAATTCTATTGGTCAGAATGCTTGGTCTTATCTCCACCGCTTCGTAGGCTTCGCCACGAGCAACCTCCTACTGTGATCTATCACTCAATGCTGTATGAGGGATTTTCGGTATAGAACTTTAACCAGCACCGGTGATTGAGGTTTGTCAAAAAGTAGGATGAGGGATCTACAATCAGCAGCAATGTTGCTACCTAGCTGTACTATATGTAAGTTTCCTGACTGGAACAGGGAAAAAAGCGCCAAGGTAAAACCTGGTATCATAGGGGATCACATTCAGTTGATCGAGAAAAATGAATATGGAAATCTTCAAAGATCAATGCAATCGGGCTGCCCTGGCTGCATCCTTCTTCACGAGGCGTGGGCCTATTGCATTCCTGACGAGCTATCCCGGTCCAAGATATGGCTTTCTTTCAATGTTGATACATCCAAGATGTATTTCCATCTTTTCGACGACGGCGTCCATGATGTAGATATCTTCACACTTCCAGGTAAACCTCATATCCAATACGTTGATTGTTCCTTCTTACAACCTTAGGTCGACCTCGTTTCAAGCACATCTCTTGCTCTTCTTTGATCCCTCCCAGTACTCGACTTGAAGATAATTTGTCTCGCATTCAAGGTTGGATAGAAGCATGTGAAGAATCACACATAAAGTGCTCTGAAGCAACAGAATTCACTCCGTTGCGTTTGCTAGATCTACAATCAGGTAGCGAAGCATGTGTGCGGCTCGTGTCTGTTGCCAACGTTCGCTATGCATGCCTAAGCCACTGCTGGGGTAGCACCCGATCAAAGCATTTAACAAGACGGAGTAATTTAGAGGACAATGAGAAAGGAATCCCTTTGCCTGAGTTGCCTCAGACATTCCGAGAAGCCGTTGAAATCACCAAGGCCCTTGGAATTCGCTATCTATGGATTGACACTTTTTGCATTATCCAGGACGACGAAAAGGACTGGGAAACGCAAGCCTCACTTATGGCGGCAACTTACGAGAATGCCTACATAACACTAGCAGCAGGGGCAAGTGATGATGATGACGGAGGATTCTTTGCAGAGGCCTATGAAAAGCACACAGAGCCTTACAAGTTCCGCCTGGATGTTGATGGTATCAGCTATGAAATCTATATGCGATACGCGCTTTCTCATGCAAGTACCGGATGGCCGAGGGGAGAAGTATTCCCGTTAATGACTCGTGCTTGGACTTTACAAGAACGACAACTAGCAAGAAGATACTTGTGCTTTGGACAGAACGAAATATTTTGGGAATGCCGGGAAGATGTCGCTTGTAGCTGCAGTATGGCAGAAGGCCCCTTCAACCCCACTGATCCCAGTGAAGAGTCACCGAAGTTGCCCGGGTGCGAGCCGTTGAAGTATCAGTGCTCGAGATTGAACGATTTGTCTTCAAACGAAATTGCATCTTTGTGGAGAGAGCTAGTGACAGACTACTCTACACGAAACCTGACAAAGCCAAGTGATAAGTTACCTGCTCTTGCAGGACTCGCCAACAAATTCCAGGTACTTTTTCATAAATGCCAATATTTGTAAGAAGGTCATACTAACTAATTCAGCGGATAATAGGCTCGTCCTATTTAGCTGGGCTTTGGCTTAAGAATCTGAGGGAGGGCTTGGCTTGGCATGCTTATGGCGATGAAGAGTCCCTCGGTCGCGTGCGGAAAGGCCCGTCCTGGACGTGGGCAGCAGCTGGCGACTTACGGATTGAGTGGTCGCCGCTTGACTTGCACTCAACATTCCAAGTGGAAGGCACCTCTTTTCATGGGGACATTCAGGGATTCCACCCAGATTCAGATGTCGAGGGCCACTATCTACGTATCTCTGGAAATCTCCTACCTGTTTCCATCCGAACTTATACTGAGCTTGAAAGTTTTGAGAAGGCCTTTCCCTTGGCGCGGCATTGTCAAGTAGTTGAATGGAGTCGGCGTCACTCCCAGCACAGCCAACTAATAGTGCAGCGGAACAGATCTCTTGTTGGCCCTGCCAAACGTGACCCAAGAGACAGATCCAAGGAAATAGGCGATGGCGAGAGTTCCTACATGCATGGGACGTTCTTCGCCGACTACCGTTTCTGGAAAACAGATGAAGAGTTACGAGAGTCATTGCAGCATACATACTTCCTCTTGCTCGGTATTGAACCAGATACCGATCCGTTTTGGATTGCGGGCATGCTGTTGAAACCACGCCTACGCACGTGGGCTGAGTCAGAAGGCTGGTATGAGCGAATCGGTTGGCTTCGATACTGTACTCTGAATTCAGTAAAAGAGACAGAGTGGGTGCCTCAAGGAACTGCAGTGACATTGAAGCTCGTTTGATACAGGGAATTTGTCTTATGGTAGAGATATTTGAGCTGGGTTCCGGGTTCGACGTGAATAATGAACGAGCTACCGCCCGCTTTCTGAACAACTCGGCATCTATCCCAACCCCTATCTCGCTCTTAGCATGCATCTCGCCCATTTTGTATGTGACACTATTGAAACCAACACCGCGAACTATTGAAGTCTGGGCCGAGACCATGCTAGAACGAGACTTCAGCTCGGAAGGGACCAATAGAAAGTTGAGTTAAAGTGGACCTAGACGTTCTAGGTCCCGTTAACGGCTCGTACCGCAGATTCAGCTAACATCAACCCGTACAATATTGGCTTCGGGGGCGGATTATAGCGTCTAGACTGGCTTCTCCTCACCAGCAGCCATGGGGGCGTTCTTGCCGATACTCGGTATTCAGGAAGACTATATATACAAGATACTAGACCCTACTCTTGTAATTCTCATTCATTCTCATTCTTCATCTCTTCATCGCAAACATGACTCAGACACGCACCTACGATAAGGACTTTATCTCCCGTCCTACACAGGCTTCTAAGCCAAAAAGGATCATCATCTGTTGTGATGGAACATGGCAGTCTTCCACCACGATTGATCCCAAGAGGGGCTGCCCCTCCAACGTCACTCGTATCAGCCGTGTTCTTGCAAAAGCTGGCCTTGATCGCGAGGGTAATGAGAGGCAGCAGTTGGTGTACTACGACGCTGGAGTAGGTACAGGTGATATCACCAAGGTTGAGGCTAACCGACAAGGTATGACACCCTCCTTAAAACCATCCACTGAATACTAATTATGATAGGCTCTCAGGGCCTTGGGCTCCTGGAGAATGTACTTGAGGCCTACAACTTTATCGTCTCCAACTACAACCCTGGTGACGAGCTCTACTTCTTCGGCTTCTCACGCGGTGCCTTCACCGTTCGCTCAACAGCTGGTTTGGTACAAGAAGTCGGTATTGTCAAGTCACATTTGATGGCCCATTTCCTTGAACATTATGGAAACTTCATCCGGGGAGAAGACTTCAGCAAGCCGTTTTCTCAAACTGAGCATTGGACCAAGTTTCTAGCCCACAGTCCCGCGGCAGTAGCCTGTCCTGGCAAAGACACTGTGATTCAAGTGATCGGTGTTTGGGACACTGTCGGTGCACTTGGAATTCCCGACATGGGCCACTTGATCACCATTGATAACTCTAGATTTCGCAAAGCGTACCAGTTCCACGACACAGACTTAAGTTCCAGTGAGTGCCTAGCAGAGCCCCACCCTTTGGCATCAACTGACGAGACATTGCAGATGTGAAGCATGCATACCATGCCCTTGCTCTGGACGAACGACGTGGTCCCTTCTCTCCCTGTTTATGGTGCGTCAAGCCAGACAACAAGACCACAAAGCTTGTTCAGTGCTGGTTTCCCGGCGCCCACATCAACGTCGGTGGAGGTAGCTCTGACAACGCTCTCACGGACGAGGAGAAGAAGGACAAGAAGCAGCCTAAGGGAGACAACGAAAGACTCTCCAGTGTTGCATATGCTTGGATGCTCGACCGTATCCGCCCGCATCTGGCCCTGGATGAAGAAGCTCTTCAAATGCAACTGGCAGATATTGATGGTGTCATTCAGAGCCCCGGAGATCCCAATATGAAGGCCTGGGAGAAGCAGGATTGGCTTATCGGCAAGATCGACGACAGCTACACTGCCGAGTATAAGACGATGGGAAGCGCCGTGATTCGCACTCCAATGGACTACTACAAGCGCGAAGAAGGCTACACCGTTGAACGTGTCCATCCATCAGTTTTCTTCAGACAACAATACCATGAAAACCTGAACAAGACGCTCAAGAAGAAAGTCGAGGTATAGGAGCCTCTTGCTATGCAAGGTTGGAAGCGCGAGTATGAGTCTGATGGATTAGGAAAGGACATGAAGCCACGAAAGGGCTGGACTTGGACAAAGTATAAGAAGGGTACTGTTACACCTGAGAACAAGAAGACGATGATCGAGAAGAGGATGTGGGAGTTTGAGATTGGTAATTTGCCAGATGAGACGAGTGTTGAGAGGTGGTTGATCAAGAAGTCGTGGAATGTTGAGTCTTATTTCAAGGCAATTGAGGAGGGTTGGTAGTGAGAGTATATATCTCATCACATATACATATTTAGTCGATTCGTTACAGTTTTCTTTAGATCTAGACCCCTGACCTATCCATCATCCCCCAGAGCACTTCCATGCCCAATGATGAAACCGGCGGTACGAGCGACATATCCGAATATTCAAGACTCTGCCTATCTCTACCTGGACAAATCAGAAGAGAGTGTTCACTGGAGATTATCCTATCACCTTCCAGGAAGAGAGAAGGATTGCGGGGCTTGCTGTACGATAAGCGTTTAGATAAGATAAACCTTGTAGGGCTGGCTCTAAAAATGGACCCCAAGGGGAAGGAAGACCTCACGATGGAGGCTAATAAATAGGTAGAGTCGGCCCCCAAGTTTAATTCTCTCATCATTATCAAATATCTTTGCCATACACTACAAGCTCAAGCGGTCATGGAGTCTCAGCAAGGTCTGCCTGGAAAGGGAGCTGCGTACCCCAAACAACACCGTCGAAATTATCCACGTTCCAAGGATGGGTGCCTCCCTTGTCGTGTAAAACGAAAGAAATGTGACAAGGCAAAGCCTTATTGCAACGCCTGTGTTCGGTCTACGCAAGCATGCGTCTGGCCTGGCGGCGACACGAAGGAGTCGCAAAGTGACTCGAGTTCACCTCCGACTGCCCCTGCATCTGAACAGACAGACATAAGAGCCATCAAATCAGAGGGGCAGCGTCCTGCAGTCGTGGATTCAGAGCGAGCACTAACCGATCTCAATTTTGCTATGGTATCACTGGTATGTCTCTTATTCGGGCAAGATACGATCCTTCATTCACAATGTTGATCATTCATCATGTAGTCAACTTCCTCAGATACAGAAATCTTTCGAAGATTCCTCTTTGATTGGACTACCCCGGCAGATGCGTCTGAAGTATATAGCCTGTCATGGTTCGCCCATCTTCCTAACATCTACGCAAAGGCCAGCGTGGACAGTCTTGTGCACAGATCTTTCAAGGCCTTGGCCAACGCAAGCTACGGGCAGCGGTTCAATTCGTCCGAAGCATTAACTAATGCCAATAAGTGGTACGGAAAGGCGATCCAGATGCTGAAAGCCCAAGTACTTTCAATCAAAGATTCTTCTTCGTATTGCGATGTCATGACGGCAATCGTTTTGCTAGGAATCTATGAGGCAAGTATAGCGTTGTGCTTGGAGAAATGCTTACTGATTGACGATAGGGTTTGATGATGGAATCTATGGCGCTGGAAGGCTCATGGGTATCACATACAAGTGGCGGTGCTGCACTGTTGAGTATACGTGGACAAGACAATATTATGAAATCTCCAGCAGAGTTTGAAGTATCGGCAGTATCCTTCCAGCAAATGGTATGAACATAAGGCATAAGAGGTTAAAAGACTAAAGCTGATTCTGTGGCAGATATATAGCAGCTTTTTGACGGGCATAGCTCCGTCTGTGTCGTGGTCGTCCGTCAACGAGCTGGGTCTACCTGACCTGCCGTACTTCTATGAGCATACCGAGCACATGTACCAAGCTGCATGCCTCTTTGCAGAATGGAGAACCGCATTGCTTGACCTTGAATCAGATGATGACTTGAAACATCTTTCAAATATAGTAATCCGGGCTTTGGCACTGGACAAGCGGTATGAAAAATGGGCACATAGTCTTCCACCGTCGTCAGCATACACCCCCAAATCACTATCAATCGACTCTCAGCCTGAGTGGCTGCAACCTCTACTCAACGGTCCATGGAAACCACTCAACACACACACATACCCGTCACTTATGATACAGGTTCTTTGGCGGTTCTACTGGATGGTTCGCGCCATCTTGAACCAAGCACTCTTATTCACGAACGGCATCTTCGGGCAACGTCAAGCAAAAGCCAACCCCATATTTCCTCATCGGGCCAACATCGAGTCCAATATTCTATCTTTCACCGACCTTTTATGCGAGTCTTGCCTATCAACTTTCGCCAATGTTACTAAGCGGGTCCCTGATCATATGGGAGCGGAAGCTGTCCCGAGTCTCTGGGGGTATCTTATACTTCATGTTCTGCCCACTATCGGCCTGTGTTTTGAGCAAGTTGTTCTTCCTGACGTTGACCTCTCTGGAAGAAGAGAGTGGGCTGCCAAACTGAGACATTTTCTGAGAGTCAATTTCGGTATCGCAAAGGGTGCTACTGCAATACCCCCTTCTCATGTTGGAAAGATTCCTATTCAAACTTGGGGTCTTCCCCATAAGCTTCCTGATAGCGCCAAATAGGTTACCAGTATCCTGTACAAACAAAGACTCAATTTACGCGGAGGTTTGCTTATGAAGATAGCCATCAATGAACAGGCTGCCGCAGGACAACGACCCCGACGTTGTACTCGGTTCAAGCAATTGACAAAATATATGCATATCGTCATACTATCCATTGTGAGATGTGTTGGAAGTATTTCAGCAGTTGGAATGTCATGTTTCCGTAGGCGGAGATCAAATCGGTAGTCGGTTGGGACAGACAACAGTTGATCATTGTATGTCATTTGCATCGGTTCTCGGGCCGAGAGCGCCATCATTGGCTGGCGTCGAAGTCGAGCTGTTATTACGTGAGGTTATCCCTCTGGGACGGCTGCAGATTGTATAAAGAAGGCACATGCTCTTAAACTTCTGATAACTTCCCACGTCAATATAATTCGAGAACTATCTCTCATGTTTATTTGAAAGGTCGGATTTATACATTAGTAAGTTGAAATATTGAGCCGGCGGACTAAGGCGGAGATCATCGGAGGTGCTTGAGGGGAACGCTAATTCACGATGCGCTTTGCTTACGCGCATAACGTTATTTCTCAACTTCAAAACTACAGTCTATCTCCATTCGAATCTACCTTCAATTGCTTGAGAAACACCGCTCCCGAGCTTCATCACACCATGACCGTGTTACGCTGGGGTATGCTCGGCACGAGCTTCATCTCCGATGTCGTAGCTAGATCAATCACAAACAGCCAAAACTCCACCATCGCCGCAGTCTTCGGTCGGAATGAAGAGCGTCTGACGGCCTTCGCCGACAAGCACAACGTTGCTGAGCGATACACATCAATCGACGATCTTCTTGAGAAGGCTTCAATTGACGTTGTCTACGTCGGGTTACCAAACCACATGCACACCCCCGCAGTTCTGGCGGCAGCAAAGAGAGGAAAAGCAATTCTCTCTGAAAAGTCCCTGGCGACGACAATGGAGGATGCGCAAGCTATTGAGAAAGCCGTCAAAGACTCAAATGTCTTTTTCTTGGAGGGACTCATGTACCTTACGCACCCCGTGATAAAGAAACTGCAAGAGATGCTTCTTGACGGACGCATTGGTACGGTTCGGGGTGTCTCTGGATATTACTCTGCGAATATCTGGAAGAAGGCCAACCCTCTCAGTATGGGTACTATCTACAACCTGGGTTGCTATCCGGTCTCGCTACTCCATCTTGTGATCGAGACCGCCTTTGGAGGCGACGCGTTCGCAGCGCGTCAATTACACGGGTTCGGCAACATCTCAACTGAGGGTAGCGTTCATGTTCGCGATGCCTCTCTGACGGTGCGTTTCGACAATGGCGTGTTAGCAAGCTTGCAATCGACAGACAGCTATGGCAATGACTTCTCATTTTCGGTCCTTGGCGATAGGGGACGGATCAGATTCGTCACGAATCCATGGTTGCCAATTGCCGGAAATAATATCATCGAGCTCAAGACTTATGGGGGTGATACTGAACAGATCCTCGTACCGGCTGAGCTGGATGCCTTCGGTCATCAGGTTAAGAAAGTGGAAGATTGCTTGAGTCAAGGTGTCAAAGAAGTCGAGCGTCCTTCGCCTAATGTTGCCAAGAGTGTTGAAATAATGGGGCTTTTGACGGAGTGGGAGGCTCTCATTCAGAATCAACATAAATGATAGCAAAAGGTCGCTACTATGATAAATCTTTCAGTCTACCCTGAACACTGCTTTCACGATGTATTTATGTTTACCTTTGCTCTTTCCTCCGCATTCGTGGAGTCAAGAATCGGCGCATCGAAGGACAGGATAGTGAGATGTGACAAACATTTGAAAGAAGCAATTCGGAACATTCGATAAGTCAAACAAATACTCGTACTGGTTCGATCTACCGATATTTCTGCGGCAGATAAATTGCAAGGAAACGGACACGATACTCGAAATAGTGAGGCTTGAGAGATCCTGGTGACATGTTCCCTGCCCGAGTTTCATCTGGTCTCCATCTTTCTTGCTGGTCAATCATCTATCTATACGCGTATAGAACAGACCTGCCATTTCCAGCAAAACATACAGCCGCAAAACAACACCATGAAAGCCACGGATCTTATACAACCATTTACAAAGCTTTTAATACATCATGTGTACAATTACTCCTGATCGTCATCTCGTATCAAACCTCCTATTGCCGTGCCGTCCCTATAGTTCGGAGCCGTTGATTGACTAACGGACAAGGATTGCCCAATTCGGCACGGACCCGTAAACTCCGCTCAATCGCAATTCTTCCGTGGCGCGCTTACGGAGACAACTTAGCTCGATACAGCACGACCCTGTCGCATGTAGAATTAACAGCGGTAAGGATTGCCAAGATGAAGTCCCGTTTCAGCACTTGATGAAACTAGACTCGTAGATTAAGGACTCGGGGCAAATGCCGACAACCAAAGAAACCAAGAGTATAAAGATAATGTCACATCGCTGATTTTTGTTTCAATTGAAGATCTGTTGATCAGCAACTCCTACTCTCATTCTCAAGCAGATCTGTTTCATTCGACATCATGTGGAAATTCGTCGTCAGCGGTATGCTGGCTATGGCTTCGGCCGTCAGCGCTGCTTATCCCAACCCCGGTCCCGTCAACGGCGCTACCCGCGTCCACGATCCCACTGTCGTTAAGACGCCTCAGGGAGGATACTTGATGGCTCACACCGGAGACTATGTCACGCTTAAGACTTCCTCCGACCGCACCGCCTGGAGAGAAGCTGGTGCTGCTTTCCCCAACGGAGCGCCATGGACGACTCAGTACACCAAGGGCGAGAAGAACCTCTGGGCCCCCGATATCTCCTACCACAACGGCCAGTACTACATGTACTACTCTGCATCATCTTTCGGCCAGCGCACCTCTGCTATTTTCCTCGCCACTAGCAAGACTGGTGCTTCTGGCTCTTGGACCAACCAGGGCGTTGTCGTTGAGTCCAACAACAACAACGACTACAACGCCATCGATGGTAACCTCCTCGTCGACAGCGATGGCAAGTGGTGGCTCTCTTTCGGATCTTTCTGGTCCGGCATCAAGCTGATTCAGCTCGACCCCAAGACTGGTAAGCGTACCGGCAACCAGATGTACAACCTCGCCAAGCGTGACGCCTCTGTTGAAGGTGCCGTCGAGGCTCCCTTTATCACCAAGAAGGGCAACTTCTACTACCTCTGGGTTTCTTTCGACAAGTGCTGCCAGGGTGCTGCTAGCACCTACCGTGTCATGGTCGGACGCTCCAACAGCATCACCGGTCCTTACGTCGACAAGGCTGGCAAGCAGATGATGTCGGGTGGCGGTACTGAGATCATGGCTAGCCACGGCAACATTCACGGTCCTGGCCACAATGCTGTCTTCACTGACAACGATGCCGACGTGCTCGTTTACCACTACTACGATAACGCTGGAACTGCTCTCCTCGGTATCAACCTTCTTCGATACGACAATGGCTGGCCTGTTGCTTACTAGACGGCACAAGTGCCGTTCTTGAGCTTTTTGATGTGGCTGGACTGCTTTTGAGTTGTGAGCTGGATGCTCGTTCCTGTATATGGATTGGAACCTGTAAATACTTCAATTTTAACCTACATATTTCGACGTGAATAACATGCGCAACAAGTTATTGCCGCATGTCCTACCGCTTTTACTTGTTCAAAAATATCTTGATGCAGATCCGCATCTCACCGTATGATCTATTGATGTCAGGTACTGAGAATAAGCTCACATGCATTCCCCAAAACTAACCTCCACTACCCCGGATTTGTCCTCCAGTACATTCAATGCCGAGGCATCATTCCACTCCAGGATCTAACCTTGGAATTGAGCATCACGCGGAAGGTCGCGAGGTGGTATCGGAAATTAATACGAAGTCGTTTATATCTGCAACGACTCGAGCGCTTAAAGGTTGCCCTGCACCCCGCAACGCCGATCACCCCAGATTTGAACGCGGGGGGAACAAAACCTACGTTGCGCGCGAATAGAATACAAGCACAAAAAAGTCAATTGAACTGGGCTTCGGTCCGAAACGGTCCGTGGAACGGGAAGGAAGTGACGATCTTCCAAGAAAGAGTCACTGGGCCTTCGTCATATACAAGTATACACAGAAAATAGATATATAACCAAGTGCCACTTGCTGAAGTAGAGTTATGATACGGTTGTGGACTCGCAAATAAGCCTTTCGCAATGCGTCTACTCTCCCTCCCAAGTCATGCCCTCGTGGCTCTTCTTACTCTCAGTTCGGCTTCAGCACGAGTCTTGTCAAAGCGCGATAGCCCTGTCTTAGCTGGACTCTGGGCTGATCCTAACATTGCTGTTGTCAACAACACATATTATCTCTTTGTCACCACTGACGGTTTCGAAGGCTGGGGCGGCAATGAGTTCTACTGGTGGAAGTCTCCAGACTTGGTGTCCTGGACAAAGAGCGAAAAGCCATTCCTTGTCCTCGACGGCGAGAATGGAAATGTTCCTTGGGCAACCGGCAACGCTTGGGCGCCTGGCTTTGCTGAGCGCGATGGAAAATTCTACTTTTACCACAGTGGTAACAACCCGTCTGTCAAGGAAGGCCACAAGAGCATCGGCGTTGCTGTCGCCGATCATCCGGAGGGACCCTGGAAGGCTCAGTCAACGCCTATGATCAAGGGAACTTCGGATGAGCCCATTGTCAGCAACCAGGCCATCGACCCAGCAGCTTTCCAAGATCCCGAAAGTGGAAAGTGGTATTTGTACTGGGGTAACGGCGTGCCCATCGTCGCAGAGCTCAACGATGATATGGTTTCTCTCAAGTCCGGAACATGGAGTCGCATCGCCGGCCTCGAGGACTTCCGCGAAGGTCTTTTTGTTAATTACCGTGATGGAACATACCACATGACCTATTCCATCGACGACACAGGTTCTGAGAACTATCGCGTTGGCTATGCGACGGCTGACAACCCCATCGGACCTTGGACTTACCGAGGTGTCATTCTGAAGAAGGATGAGTCGAAGGGTATTTTGGGCACGGGTCATAACTCGGTCTTGAACATTCCCGGTACAGATGAATGGTATATTGCGTACCATAGATTCCGCATCCCAGATGGTGGTGGCTTTAGACGCGAGACTACTATTGATGTTTTGCCGATTGATGAGGATACTGGTCTGTTTGCGGAGGTTACGCCGACTTTAGAAAGCATTAAGCCTAGACCTTTACCATAAGATTGACCCGAATAAACTTTCCTATGACTTTCTTCAAAATGTTCCGACGGCTGTATACTCTATTTAGTGATAGGTGAAATGCAAGGTGTTGGCACAACTAGCCGGTGATTTTGTGCATAAGCTCGGCTTATTGCAGTTGAGCCGAGAGTTGTCTGACGCCAGGCGAAGCTGCCTTGGGCTTGCGGCATTTTCATCTCATCAACGTGTATTACTTTTATAGCCGCAAGGACAACTTGCGTCTAGTTCATCGCAACAAAATTCGAAGCATGGGTCTATGCGATCTTTGCAGCAATATCCCATGGGAGACTCTTCCACCCGTACCGATCGATGTTCAAACACGGGACATGGGGAACCGGGACATCCACGAATTTATCTACTGGCAAAGCGATCAGCAAGGTTATTCACATCATCAAAGCGTCGAAGCGCTTAGATCAACTGGAACTGAGCTGCACTGCGGACTATGTTATCTGATTTATAAGCAGGTAGAGCTCTGTAGGACGAAGCTCTGTAAAGCAAGACTGGAAGATCTCAAGTCTAGCTATATAGCGCCGAACAAACTCAAGTTCGGCTGGCCGCTGTGGAACTTCTGGCTTACCAAGCGTCCCAATGGATATGGCTTTTGGGTTTTCAGTCCGACAGATTCCCGATTTGGCGATGCAGCAATGTTGGTAGCAGCCATTGCTTTGTGCGTCAGAGATGGTGGGTCTATTTAGGCTCCCTTCATTAGCCCTCCACAGGATGAGAATGGCTGACTGTTTCTAGGTGACCCTCTTGCAAATATCATCCCCGGCAGACCGGTTGAGCTCCATTGTGGCTCGGCGACCGCGATGTTCCGGGTGAGCAGGTGGCTTAATCAATGTGTCGAACACCAGTGCTGTCCAGGAGACTCCCGCTTACCAACAAGGGTTATTGATGTTGGCAAGGACAATGCCAGTCTTGATGTAAGGCTTAGGGAGACGAGTGGTGTTGAAACTGGGAAATATATAGCACTGAGGTACAAGTGACCTAACTCCGGGATCTCTAAAATTATGACTTTACTAACCTTTCATATAGCTACTGTTGGGGGGTATCTCCACAGTTCATCACCACCAAAGCTACGCTTGAGGACAGAAAGTCCAAAATTGCCATAACCGACTTGCCCAAAACACATCAGAATGCCATAATACTGACAAGATACCTCGGTGTCAGATATCTATGGATAGATAGCATATGCATCTGTCAAGACGACTACGAGGACTGGGAGCGAGAAGCAGCCCGTATGCTCTCTGTATACGCCAACGCCTACCTTACAGTCATAGCATCAAAGGCTGAGGATAGCAGCGTGGGACTTTTCAGCGAGTTACCGTTCAGAGAATACTTGGAATTTGAGTATACTTCTAGTGGTGTAGATGGACACGCTCTTGCACACTCGGCTCCATTGGAAGAATGCGAATCGACTCTATACATTTCCCTGCCTGACGAGCCAGTTTCCCAACGGGGCTGGGCTTTTCAGGAACGGGTATTGTCACATCGCTCACTGATTTATACCAAGGATCAAATGGCATTTGAATGCGCCAAGGGGTTTCGCACGGAGGATGGCTGGATATCCGAGGAGCGATATCATACCATCACTCAGACAGGAATCAGCCGTGAGATGAAAGTAGAATGGTCAAACACAGACAGGATAATGTATAGAGACGAACGTGAAATGTTGCTAGGGTCGTGGTACTCGCTCATCAGCTTATACGGCATACGAGAGCTGACGAAGGCCTCTGATAAGCTCCCAGCTATGTCTGGACTTGCTAGTATCTGGTCAAAACTCCTGGATGACGACTATGTTGCTGGCCATTGGCGTTCGTCCCTTGTCTATCAACTGCCATGGGACCCTAGTTACTGCAGACGGGTGAAAGAGTATAGAGCACCATCCTGGTCGTGGGCATCAGTTGACGGGGCCCCAACGCTTCAGATCCGACATAGCTGTGATATCCTGGCCGATATACTCGATATTAACATTAAACTCAATGGATCCAATCTTTATGGGGAGATTACAGAAGGCAAGCTTGTTATTCGAGCGCCCATGCAACAGCTTGATGTATCCACCCATGACTGTGATAATGGACAACCGCGGCTCAGCTTCCAAGGTCAGCCGATATTACATACACCAGTCATGGATACGGATTTGACATATAAACATGACTTTGATAAGCTTCCCCAGGATATTCGGGAAGAAGAAAAGAGGTTCTTGCAAAGTTTAGGAGGGGCTGAGGTTTATGCTCTGATCTTACTATGTGGGACATTGCCTGGGCAGAAGACAGTCTTTTATGAGGCCTTGCTGGTTACAAAAGACAAAGGATGTGAGGTATTTACAAGGAAGGGGATTCTGACTTTGAATGATGGAATGATGGGATGGAAACCTGAGGAGCAGGCGAAAGATGAATGTCCCACCATCACACTTGTATGACATCAGTCATTTAGCTTGATAGATTTAGCTAGATGCGTATGGGTATACACTATCTCTCACCTTACACGGCATGAGCCCGACAGGGAAATTATTAACTGCAGACACAAACGTTCTTCCTTACCCTCAGACTCGTCACGAGCGACAGACTCCTCCACAAGTCTCTCATCTCCCTCAACGACGGCTCAGCCGAAAGGCATCCTACCTACAACATAACCCTCATCACGGAACATTCATTAACAAGGGCACATTGTATACCGAACAATTTGTTGAATTGAATGTACATCCCACTGTACCGAACCTCTCCACAAGATACAGGATATATATAGGTCTAGGTGAAACGCCGCAAAGTGCTGCCAACAAAACGAGACACTCGATAAATGTATACACAAATACCATGAACACCATCTCTCAATGTCAACATTCACTCCAAACAACTAGTCGGCCTCTGATCCCTGAGCGCCACACAGCTCCTTGCAGTAGTATTCCATCTGCAACATGGTTAGACCTTTATCTCAGCAAAATTCATAAACGTACCTCATCGCCACCAATATGGCCGTCAGGAGAGTTGCAGACAGTACCGTCCTAACAATAATGTTAGTCAAATGCTCATCCAGCCCAAGTTGATTGACTCACAAAGGCACAATCAGGGCACGTGTTCCACCACTCGCTCCCCTTGTCTCGCGCCTTGTAGAAGTTGCAGGCACATTCTGTAGCATCAGGAAGGACTTCATAGTTGGTCTGCCAATTGTAGCTCACGCTCCAAGGAGTGCCGCCTACGGGGGAAGACACCCTGTTTGAGACGCAAGCAGCGGACTTGTGGAGGGCGGCCTGAGCACTGCGAAAAGACCATTCATTAGTTTTTCGAAGTGACCGTGACTGGTGTTGAGACAAACCCGGCTGTAGCCATGAGAGCAAGTGCGAAGGAAGAGATCTGCATGATGAATGAGATATGAGTTGTACCAGTGATGGAATCTTGATGCAAGGATAAGGAATTGAGTGATTATGATTCTAACAGAGATTCCTGTAACTCTTTATACTTGTCGTCTCGGTATTTGGTCTGTGGAAGTCGCTGTCGGTCCGACGGCAGTAGTTTATCCTGTCATGCCATGACTCCAGATACGAGTAACAATCACAAGTTCAGTTACAGTCGGTATATCGGTATAGAGATTCCGCCAATAAAATAAAGCGACTCAGTCACTTTTGAAATGCATGTTGAGCAATTTGGTCTAAATGACTCGCCTCGTCTTGCCATGTGGTTGGTATACGAGGGTTGTCAAAACTATAATCATCCTGTTTGATTGACCACCCCCACAACAAGGTAACCCAAATGGTATCTTGATCGTCATAATTGTTAGACCCAACGGCAAAACTCCACAAAAGATCATCATCAATTCGGTACATATGGCATAGAATAAGTGCCGTACTCAGTACCCACTCGTCAAACTTTATTGAAATGATGATAGACAACAAAGTGTTATGAAGCTGTCCAGATACTGGACCATGAGTTGTTTGAATACGAAGGAAGTTGGATTTCGGAAGCGTCAACGGTCCGGCAAGTTTGAACTTGAAGATAGGCAATTTTCGGTAGACATAGAGCTATCATGACTCGTCTTTGAGAATGGAAATGGCATAAATAGTCACTTCTATCCCGCTCTTTCCATCATTCCTCACCTTCACCATAACTCCAACATCCACATCAACTCACACATCTTCTTTCATCACATCACCTTTGAAAACATCCCCAAAATGCATTACTCCGTCCTAGTTTCCGCCTTCCTCGCTTCCGTCGCCGTCGCGATCCCCTTGGAAGAGAACCCATTCCCTGGAGCTACAAAATGGACTGCGAAGTATCAAGTCCAACCCGGTGATGTCATCGTTCCTATCAAAGATACTGGTAAGTCTTCACTCTCGCTTATCTCATCCGAACAATACTAAGAATTGTCTGAGCCTATGTCATGAAAGAAGAGGAGTACCTTGCCAAGCTCAAAGCAAAGGGCATCAAGATTGGTGCTCCCAAGCTTGACAAGAGATGGCTTCCCTACGGCTCAGGGTGGTCAAACCACACAAAGCCATGGAGTAACTCCACAGACCATAAAGAGGGGAAGCGAGACGGCTGTGATAGCACCTTCTACATCACCACCGACAAGACCGAAACCTTTGTCGATTGGGACGTTCAGATGTCCCCCGTCGTCTGCGCCGTCGGTGACATGGACATCAGTGTCTCGTCTGGCTACAACGTTGCTAACAGTGTTGGCGGCAGCGCCGGAGCTGACCTTGGATTCGTCAAGGACAAGCTAGGTGCTAGTCTCGGCATTGACTACAGCAAGACCTGGACCACCCTGACATCAGTCGTGACCAAAGGCACTATCAAGGATGGCAACTGCGGCGTCATGATCACCAAGCCTCTCACCACTCGTCGTTCTGGTCGTCAGTTCCAGGGCTGTATCGGATCCGCTACCGAGATTGGTACCTGGTATGCCGATAGCCACGAGGAGGGCAGTTACAACGGCATCAGCTGGGTTGAGGGAGCTATCTCGGTTTGTGCCAAGCCCGGAAGCAACCCTCCCTTATCCCTCTGCAACGGACAGGGCAACTTCCGATAGAGTGGCCTCGAGATTATCCATGGTTTTCGGGAAATGGCTATGCATGAGAACCATTAGCCCCCTCGTGAGATCAGCTTGCAGACATTTTACATTGAAGATGAAAGTGTTTTAGAGCAGCAGAGGACTTTATTTGTAATAAATTTCAGATTCTAGTGATTGCTTACTTCTTGTCCTTTCTGTTTTCATCCACTGGAACAGTCATTTGGTGCCCTGAGTTGTGAAGTTTTCGCCTCTTCTTTTGATCGATTATCTCGGTCTCTCGGAAGTAGATGCCCGTAGCCCTTCTTCTGGTATTAACCGTCGCGCGTTTTGCGAAGGAAGTATTGCCTCTCCTAGGCCAACATGGTGCGAATATTCCATGGACACAGATTATTCAACCGAGCTGGTTTATACCTTGTCAACCGTGAGATGCGTGTTACATCTCGAAATGTTTGCTCTGACAACGGCTCGACCAACAAATTATAGACACAAGCTGTTCTCAACGTTCGTCCTTATCCTCAGACTCGTCACGAGCAACGTACTCCTCCACAAGCCTCGCCTCTCTCCGTTCCCTTATTTCCCTTAACGAAGGCTCAGCCGAAAGCCATCCAACAATCAGCATACTCCTCATTACCCAGGACCGACGGAACGTATCAGCAGTGTACCAATCATGACCTTTGTCTTGCAAGTCTGGTATCCAGGGAAAGTTGGAGCAGATATGCAGTCGCAACAGTGCGGGGTACCGCTCTAGTTGAAGTAGAGCTTCATGAGTAGCGACTCTGTACCATCGGTAGCTACCGATTGCGAAGCCAATTGAAGAGCCGAGGATGAAGGGAATTCCGGCTGTGCCATAGATCATGCTGCCTGCCATTCCGCTTGCTACGCCGACGACTGTTGCCGTCGAGACGCCGGAGACTAAGCTCCGGACCATACTAGATATCTATTTCAGCTGAACAGTCACTTTTCCTGCAGAGAGGAGACATACAAGAGTCCAGGGCCACTGTATTGACATTAGTCAGTGAGTAATCTTGTAGTCATGTCTACATACTTGGTTGCAAACGTACCTGACCACTCCCCAGCCACTCAGCAGTCTGAGAACTGGAAACGTATCATAGTGATCTGACATCGTGATTCAATAGAATGAACGTACAACGGATTTTGCAAGATAGGAATGAGGCATGGAATGCGAAACCACAAAGAGGGGATGAGTTAGCAGAAAACGCCAATGACGTCATGAGACCATCCTTAAAGGTTCAACTCGTGACTTGCCTGAACCAACGGAACGGCTTAAACGTAAACTGTTATAGGTGGAGGAGATCTTACTAACTTCTAGAGCTTTGCGAGCAAAATAAGACACTGTCACAGCCTCCAGGGCAGACAACAGCATGAAGTCTGATGACCCAGCACTATCAGAGCGGGTGATAAGGCGATACGGCGATAAGTGTCAATAGGGTAAGCACAATCAATAACCACATTGAGAAATGTACGATCGATACTAACACTAAAAGCATGTAGAGTCAGATTGAAGTTTATGATTGAATTTCAATGGATGTAATTGTTGCTTTTTCGTTTTTAGTCCTCCCAATCAAGACACAGATAGCTTACGGGAATAAATGTTTCAAGTTACATTTCTTGTTGGATATAGGTATCAGCCCATTAAAGTGTCATGAACAAATCCAATGTCGGTATCTCAATCTCATTCAAAGTTATATAAATATTAATAATTCAGAAACCATCTAACTGGCTTCACTTGGTGATCTTCTATTATGACGCGTGACTGATACCTGTGTCTGAACAACAATGCCTTGCTCAGCTGCCGAGCCCTTGTCATGCCAAACAGCTTGCTCGCTGGTGCCTCCTCGGCCCACATCGTATGTCAGCTCAACCTCATCATCCTCACTTTGGAATCCAGTCCCCTTGGCTCGGTTGACGCTAAAGAGTTGGAAATGCTTGGATCCAGGCTTGGACAGCTCATTTGCTCCGGAACCACCATAAGGCGTACCTCGAGAAGTTGAGCCCATACGGCCGAGTCGGAAGAGAGGTGCCAGTGTGGGTAAACACGCTGAGATGACGGCGACTGATGGTTCGAGACTTGACCAGGCAAATGAAGGACCCATCCACCATGTGGCATCGAGGTTCTGGAAGAAACCCCAGAGGTAATAGATTCGAGCGATACTAGCGACACAAACACTAACAGAGTTAGCAAGGGTACTGAGCCTTCAATTCACTCGGACTTACAAGCTACCGAGAAGCATGATGCAGATAACCGAGACCTTAGTCTTGTTGTTCATCTGAAGGGCCCAAATACGAGGAATAGGAACACTCAGGATGATGATGTCGTTCATCATGTTCATGACCCCCAGAACCAGAAAGAAGAGCTTCACCTCGATACACTTGCCCTGCTCGCCGATGTATTGCGTCCAGAAGAACCTGATGGGCTTACAAGCAAAGGCCATAGTAATCCAGAGAATGAAAGGGTATACTGTTGTCAAGAATGTTGCGATGTAGAACATGATTGTGTAGGCGCGACTCTTATCGATACCAAGAGGGAAAAGACGGCGGTAGAGAAGGAGGATGCTCGCCTTAACTGATGTAACAGCCAGGGCATAAACAAAAGGCTCTGCATAGACGATCTATGGTGATTGTTAGTTGAATCAGATGTCAAATATGTTGTAGATGTCCGGTCCTACCTTGAAGACCTCGACGAGAGTCATGATCTTGATCGACCAAACATGTGCTCCGGACCCATGTACGCCAGCTGAGCGCGATTAGCATACTCCAGATGCATCTCAAGACGGTAAACTTACCCAGAATCGTCATGGCAACAGTCGAGGCGCAGCAGAACTAAACGGCACAGTGAGTAAATCACCACTACCATGGATATAAATGCGACCAACGTACCAAGCTCAGCAAAACAGCCCAATCATCCATCTCCAACTTGGCAGACTTCATGTTCCTCACATAAAACCGCAACGCCACCATCAAGAACGCGATGCCAAGAACGACGCAAGTAACGGCATTGTAGAGTGTGATCTGATCGTGGTTGAGATCCAGATCCTCGGGTGGTGGGCCAAAGAGGGCTACGATATTGGGATCCAGTTCCATAGCTAAGTGTTGCAGTCTAGCTGCATGCAGAGAAAAATATTACGGTAACTGTTGAGAGTCCGTCTGCCCATGGGGTTACCGGTCCGTTAAATGGAAAGGAAACAGAAAAAATGGGATACAGTCTTCAGGACCAGCCCTGCAGAAACGGAGGACTTAGTCACTAGGATGTCTTTTCTTTTTCCTCGTGGCAATCATTTCTTTTGCCTACTTTGCCCCAACCGTGCCTTGGAAAGCGACGTCAATCCTTTGGGTGCATTTTACTTCATTTCGGCGTAAATCGTTACATTGACACATTGGGGGAACTTTGAGAGGGAACAAACAGCCCACAATTGAGAAAAGTTGGTGCGCAAAGTGGGAATGGGTCACTCTGGAGTGTCCACTCTGATTGCTACCTGGTGTTGGCTGATGTCCTTGCCATTCTTCTCGCAGTTCCCCGATGCCATGTCTTTGGGATCTTGTTTTTTGCCCATACCGAAAACATCTTGGCAAGCTAGAAGTATTCCATCGCATTGAAGAAGGACATTAGTCTCGTTGTGGTTTATATGCAGATTCCTGCAACGTTGAACTAAGATCTGACAGCTTCCACAAGTAAGGCTTGCCAAGACAGAAAGACAGATTGCGGCTCTGGCACTCAGACCAGCCAAGACGCGAACAGGCCACTCGGGAATAAAAACCCCTGTTATCCGCGCAAGCCCATTCCAGTTCGGATACAACAAGGATTTAGTCCGGACAGACAGGCACGTTTCAGGGCAAGGTCCATGTGTCAAAAAACGTTTATGCAGCGTTGTAGTCGCGTTCAAGAAGGGTTTGGATCCACGATATTAATGCTGGAAAGTTTCATTCGTTTCTCGATTTGGCGACGTAACGCCGTGATAGGCTAGCAGTAGGAATTGCCGCGGATGAAAAGTCCCAGAGCCGAAGACGCGTCGATCGGTCGATGAGCTGATTGAAAAATTGGACCCAGTTGTTGGGTTCGAAGGATTCTTTAGCCGTTTTACTCAAGAAATCAACGGACATAGACATCCACTTGATTCATGTACAAATCTTACAGTCTTACCTGTGCTTCATCAGCCATCAGGACAACAGTTTCGACCAGCAAGGTCCAAGGTTCTAGATATTCCGATCCTAAGGGTCCTGTATTAAATTCTCCTAGCTCGTCTCTGCCCGTTTGCTCCGGATAGTACGCTAGTACCATCAAGGGCTTGGTTCAGAGCTTGAGCCCAAGTGGACTGATATCTCAATCCTTTATCTCGGTACCCATAATGGATCGCTAAACTCCGAATCGCTTTCCTCCTGCCCCTGATGAAGAATTGGATCAGCCCCAAACGCGCCAATGACGGTTGACAGAAAAGCTTGGCCATTCGTCCATACTCCAACGAGTAATCAATGCCGATCCCAATTGTTGCTCGTGTAGCAACGTGTAACCCTGTACAACAACTTTCTGTCTGTTGGTTCATTGTTTAGTTTAACAGAGGACCCTGAAGCAGTAATTGGGCGGCGGAACGAGGTACGAAGCTAGAGAGAAGGACAAAAAAAGGTCGGGGAGCCGGCACACGGTGGCGGAAGGCAGCTTCGTGTTGCCACATGTGCTGTCTCGTTACGAGTATTAGAAGCCAGGCCTGTCCGCCGCATACGAAACGAGAAGGAAAAGTCCCAATATCCACTACAGTTACATTCATCCTTCCCCTCTTCGTCATCCTTTTACTTCCCCCTCGAATCAAACCACTTTCACCTCCATCCAGTAAACACACCACCAAGCAGACAATTATGGCTGCTATCCCAACTGAGGTTTTGGTCGTTGACCAAACCCATGACATCCCCATCAAGACTGCTGTAACTGAGCAAGTCAACGAGGTCCTAGACCTTGCTCCTCCCCTGCTTCCCACAGAGAAGATTGGCCCGATGGGCTGGGTCAGACTTGTCTTCCACTTTGAGCTTCCCGAGAACTACGACTCTGAGGAGTTGACAACTATCTTCAAGAAGGCTTACTCTGCATTGAAGGAGCGTGTTCCTATTGCTGGCTGTGAGGCTGTTCCTACTCCCACATACCTCGAGGATGGTCTATTACAGCTTCGTCACTACGGCGATGAGATCGAGCACGACTTCAAGGTGAAGGATCTTCGCAATGAAGACTTTCCTTCTTTCCAGGAGCTGAAGAGCCAAGGCTTCCCTGCTTCTGCCCTAGACCCTGATGTCGTCTGCCAACGAGGACTTGGTGGTGAGTGGCCAGCTGCTGGTGTTGACAGACTGAACACCACCATGCTGCAAGTGAACTTTATCAAAGGCGGTCTTCTCCTCAACATGCTCTTCCTCCACGCTTTCATCGATGGTGCCTGCATGTACAAGTTCACCGAGCTTCTCGCCGAGGATGTTCGCAAAGCTCAGGGCCTTGCCATTCCTGAACCAGCTGAGATTCCTGTCGCGGACCGCGCCAAGATCGCCAAGTCGTCCGGCGCCAAGCCTGGTAAGGCTGAGGACCATGCTGAGTACCTTGAGGTTCCTTTCACACCCACCGGCCCTCCCGAGAAGCTTGCTTCGCCTGTTGCCCACGGCAATGTCTTCTATTTCTCCCCTGAAAAGATCCAAGCCTTGAAGGAGCTTGCTTCTCCCTCCAACGCCAAGCTCTTCAAATCCAACAAGGACAACTCCCCTTACATTTCCACCAACGATGCTCTCACAGCCCTTGTCTGGCGCTGCACAATGATGGCCCAGCACAAGCATAAGCAGGGCGATGATAAGCCTACTGGACCTTCACAGCTTGGTCTTGCTCTCGATGCTCGTCGTCGCTACGCTGGCCAGGATGTCCACAAGCACACTATCGGCAACATTCTGGGTTTCGCGCCTACTATCATGGACATTCAAACACTAATCAATGAGGACGAGGCCACTCTAGCAGATGTCGCCCTCGTCGTCCGAGCCACTGTCAACAAGTCCAAGGACTCATACCTCGACAGCATCACAGCTCGCGTCGAGCAACTCAACAATGTCGCCCGACTTGTCCCCACCATTTTCCTCGACATGCCTGGCAACCACGCCCTCCTCTCCTCGTGGAGAGAGTTTCCCTTCTACGACATTAAGTGGGGTCCTGCCTTGGGTAACCGCATGCAAGCCCTTCGACCTCCCAAGGTTGGAATCACACACGCCATGCACGTTCTTCTCCCCCACCGATCGGAGGCTGGTCCCGGTATTGAAGTGTTTGTCAACACTGAGAACGGCGCTATGGAGCGTCTTATGAATGATCCTTTCTGGAGACAGTTTGCTGAGGGACCTAAACGTGTTTAAGCTATGTATTTCTGGGGGCAAGCGATCTTTTACGGAACATTTTGGCGGGGAATACGAAAATACCTTGAGCCAGAATTAGAATCAAAGCAATAACTGATTTATACCTAAACATAACTCGTATGAGTACCCATGATTTAATGCCGTGATCTGCCTTGTATCCTGACTGAGGATTTACGCTACAATCTAAGCCCAGTACTTTCACATGTTGCTACAGCAGCAGCACCATACCTTCTCTTTTCTCTTTTCTATTCTTTTTTCATTTTTTCATTTTTTCCTTTTCAAACCTTACGCTAATAAGAACTCAATGTATCCCATGCTGAACTAATTCTTCAGCACCCCCACTCGATAAAACTGATTTGTTCCGTGGATCTGCGCTTCACATATTAATGTCAGTTCATCGACTATCGTGTTCAAGTGTACTCTACATGACTCGCTCCTCAGAAAACCCAAAACTAGCTTCCTTTGCTCTGCACATTGACAAGTGTTAGGATGCGAACTGCTTGCTTTTACCCTTTTGTCTTATCGACCCTCAATGGTCGACTTGTTGGCGTCTACCTACTCCATATCCTATTGTTCTAATTTAAGCCCGCGCCTATGTATGGATCGCGGAGCACTTCACGTCAATAGTTCGACGGGATACGTGGAGCTGCTAGTGTTCATCAAATTAATCTTCAAGAAAAACTCCCCTTTGTGATTAGAGTTTTATCGTGTAGGTGCTGGGAAACTCTATTCATCCTGCCTAGTTCTTCCGCATGAAAGATGGTTGTCGTACCATCGGATAGGGTTTGAAGATATTTACACTTTGCAAAAGACATTATGACTCCTTTACCTCCACAAGAACTTTTGTTCTTTTTAGACCTTACCATCACGTAAGGTTTAAGCTGGCTATGAAATCCCCTCCTTTTCTTACTTCTATCCGGTTTTCTTTTTCTTTTTCTTTTCCTTCTCCTAACATTAATCACCTACTATTACAACCACATTTCCTCAACAACCACTCAGCAAGACTCATCCTCTTGAAGCCATTGTGTGGGGGTTGAGAATTATCTTTTTGTTCTTTCGCTGGGGTTGGAAGGGGAAAGTTCGGTCGGCAGCTAGGAGTTCAGGCAGCTATTTCACAATAAAAAGCATACATTGACATAGTTGACATACACAGAACCGGACAGAAACACGATGTGAAAGATTTGCTCAACTGAAAAGGTTAACAGGTAGCAAGGCTGGGTGTAATGTAAGACCACTCGTGGTATTCTGAAAATTTTCAGCATACGTACAGCCTCCAATTGGACAACCTCGGCGTCTAACTTTGCATAACATCAAAGCTTAACGATGGCATCAAGCACTGTGAGTCACTTCAAGTGTGAGGCCTAGGATATATAGGATTCTATCGAGCTTTTTAATAGAGTTTTACTCATTTCTATCGTGTATAAAAAGCTGGCTCTCCCCCATACTTCTCAATTTTCTTTTTTCATTCTTTCACATTCGTATGTATACATTTACAAACTACTTGACGCACTTTTCAAGCATTAGCGAGCGATCCTTGCAAACAGCCAAATCTTTTTATCTCGAACTACCTTTCATATCGAACTGCTCATCTTCAACCTGGACATTCTCCTTCTTACTTTGTCTGTCCTTCATCTTCACTTGAGTCCCTTGCCCTCAGAGGAGTAGAGCTCTAAGATATACAAAATTCATCACAATGGCTCTTACATTTGCCGCACTCGAAGGGCACAATGTCCAGATGGCAGCCATGACTGTGTCACCTCCCTTCTCCTCAATCCAGGCCGATGACGATGCCTCTTCAGAGTGCTCGTATTATTCACTTCCCGGCCTGGAGAACGACAGATGGTATCGCAACATTCCCGCCTCTCAAGTCAGGGAGCAGGCGAGCCAGGTACCGAGCTATACCGGCGCCATGTATCCCCGACAATTTTACAACAAAGAGAAGCTGGGATTGGTGTCCAACGGTCCATTGACAGAATATCCCTTCTGCCTGAACAAACGCTATATTTATGGCTCTCCAGGTCCTGTCCGCATCATCCTCAACTTGGCCAATCCCGCGGCTTTTGATGTGGTCTATCACCCGGATAAGTTCGAGCGTAAGGTCTGCCAAGCAGTATACCGCCCGAGGGGGTACAAGAAGGGTGCCTGTTTGAAGCCGTCACCAAACAATCCACTGCCGGCCAGATCCATGCCATTAAGCTGTATGCATTCCCTGAACTACAACTACCAGGCCCCGACGACGTATTGGTACCCGCCGGTTCAGCCACTGTATTCGGGGTTGATACCCACCTACAACCCAGGAATGGTCAATCCTGTACTGGCAGGGTTTCCATCGCTCATGCAATTTGGGTGTTAAACAATATGGGGCAGGAGTCGACTTATACATGCATCAACCAACAGTTCGGAGCTTTCCTGATCTGGTAGCGTCAGGTGGATTCTCTTAGGCTACAGCGACCTTAGCGCGAGAGAGCCACCAATCAATCCACACAGGAGATCTTTGTCATCAGATTTCCTCCACAACATCTACCTTCTCATCTCCCTACTTCAACATGTCCTCTATTCTTCAATCTTTACACATCTTCACATACTCGTTCACCCGAGAACATTGTCCCCTAAGGCTTAGGCTGCCATCTCTCCGACACCCTAAGGTCATCTTCAAGAAGACGACATGGTTCCGAGGAGAAGTACAAGAATCGCGAATGTCCCCTCCGAGCCTGGTCCTGAAGCCGCGGAGGGACGAATTCTCAGGAAACGAAAGACCTCTACTGAAACAGAAGCGACAGAGAGCGAAAAGAGGAAGAAGAAGGATAGGTCTAAGGCTAAAGTGCCTAACATTCATCTCAGGCGTCAGCAAGCTCCGTCAGCTTCAGAAGATGCTCTTTCAGTCTTGCCGGCTGAGATCCAGTTCAACATCTTGCATCATATTGACGATTCACGAGCAATGATCAATCTGGCATGCACCTCTCAACGCTACTACAACCTCGCAATGTCAGTAGTCCACAACCACATCGCGGTCAGAGTGGGCTTCTTCGCCCACATACCCAAAGTTATTCGTCGCCTGGAGCCCCATCTTAGCATCGCCCAGAAGAAGCAAATTAAGCGCGAGGGAAGATATAAGGGTCAACAAGAAAGGTTTTCCAGTCTTCTCGATCGAAACGCTGTACCCAAGTGCGCCCTTAATGTCCGTCAAATGACAATTGGTGGCATTGACCCGGGGAAGAAGCATCGGCCGATCGTTGTCAGATACTTGGAGGAGGTCTTGAAGAACTTGACTAACCTGGAGGTCTTGGACACCACGGAGCTCAATGAGTGAGTTATTGCCGACATGCTTCGAGCTGCAGTGACTGACGGATGCGCCACAGATCAATGGCTCACAGTATTGCCGCACTAAAACACCTCAAGGCGTTGCGAGTAACTGATTCATGCACGGGTTGCATCACAGACAACAATGCCTTCCCTCTCACTCAACTGAGCGGTCTCAAGCATCTCGCCTTTCATGCCGGATTGTTCAGCGGCCTTGTTACTAGTCGACAGAAAGTCCTCCAAACTATCCTTGCACGGTCACTGTCAACTCTAATGACCCTCGACGTTCGTGCCTTGCGGTATAGCTCTAATTTTCTGGAGGATTTCGAGGATCGAGTCGAGGAACAAGATCCTGATGCCTTCGAGCAGCCTCATTATTTCACTGCGCTCAAGTCACTGACCTTGACTGGTCATTGTTGGGAAGGCGAACGCGCGCTTCTGTGGACTGATCTCAACAAGTCTATCGACTTTTTGCAGCTCAGAGAGCTCAAGTTTACTCGACTGGGGGAAGGGAATGTCATATTGTTTAAGCATCTCGAGGATTTGTTCGGCAAGTCAGACAAAGGATCCATCCAGCTGAGAAAGCTATCAGTCGACATGGATGCAGACCAGCCAAATCCAGTAGCTTCAGAAAAACATCTGGAGAGCATCTATCGATTTCTTGCATCCTTTGATACTCTGACATCTCTCAACGTCCTCGAACACAATGTCTTCTACCGCAATGTCTGCTACAACAGCGATTTCGTCAACCCGGGCTTGTCTAGAAGACTTCAACAAGTGGTCATCATTCACAAGCATCTTGAATCACTACAATTCAAATATCAAGGCCATGCTCCTTATTACGTTTCGGCTCAGACTGTCGAGGTCTTTACAAAGAATCTGCCTAGGCTACGAATTCTCGAGATTGCACCCGATGAGAATGACTTGGTAAGTGACCACCTTCCAACCACATCACAGATAGAAACAGCCAGTTTCTAACGTACATAGGATGCTTTGGCACGATCAATTTCTTATGCCAAAAATCTCCGAACCCTCATCTTCGCAAATATCCCAAGTTGGCTGAGTGAGGATCACAGGAAAGATCCCGTTCAAACGTTCCTCCAGGGCTTCATGGGAAGCCTTTTGCAGATTTCTGGGGACATCGAGGACTTCACCTGGGCAAAGGCGTACACCCTAGCAAAGATAACTGTTGCAATCTACACATTTGCTATTGGAAACGACTTCCTCAAACCACCGCAGAAGAAAATGAACCCTCCTGTCGAGATCAGCAAGGATGACAAGGCGGTCTGGCTTCAGGATACAAGGGTTAATGAAGGAGGGAGGCAGTGGTATTACACAGCGAATAATGCTTGGGCGAGTCATATCATGACATCTATTTAGGATTTGCTGGTGGCACATCAGGGATCAAGATGCCCACAATGCGCTAAATAAAACAACGCCTTTGACAACACAAGTCCAATAAATATCTGTTAAGTAATGGGTCCTTGGGGTTTTAGAAGAACTGCTGCCTAGAACATAACACATGAAAGAATTTGGTTATCTTATGCTAGCTTAGACTAGCACTTAGAGTACGTCACTATAAGGGTTCTAAGCTTTAGAGGATAATTTTGTTGTTACCCACCTGCTGGTCCACGAAGGAATTAATGTATGATGGCATCACTGTATGCTTCTGTCATCTCGAGCTTAATGACGAGGGCTCATAGCTCCGCAATCTATATCAGGAATGCTATATGATGACTGGAGCTGAATAGAATCATGTGACCAGATAGTATTTGTGTCCGGTGAGGTGTCCAACTTCTGTCATGAGATATGTTATCTTAAGCTGGCAGCCCCGAGTCGCAGGTTTCAATTACTTCAGGCAGAGAAGACTTATTCTATTAGACTTTATTTGCTACACATCTCCGGACATCCACCATTTTAAATTCGGGGGCTATGCCCTTGACCATTTTCCAAGTTGCTCTCGTATCGGAAGACAATATCTGTCTTGACGCCGATCTGGCCGTTAGGCATAACGAGCACCTCCTCACTACTGTTATCGTCAAGTCCATTCTTGATGTTCGTCTCGAAAGTGCTCTTGGGTGCACCATTGCTCGGCATGCTGTTGTTTCGCAACTCGACAGGCATTTGCTTGAAGCCAGACAGCTTATTGCTGGAAATACCAGTACTTCCGAGCAGACGAGGTGCGTACTTCTTGGCGATAGCTTTGTAGGAGGGAATTGAGGCAGCGAGTATTCCGATGTTCGTCTCGATGACGGACCAATACATGGCGTTGGAGATAACCCAGGTCTGGTCAGTGGATCGGAGCATGGGTGGGATGTAGGTGATTCGGATGATGGAGGAGATACACGCGCTAGAAGGTATCAGTATTAGGCCGTCAAGAGAACAGTGCTCTTAGGCGAGAATAAAGGGAGACGTACAAGAGTCCGAGACCAAGGATGATGGCCAGACTGATCTTTTGTCGTCGCGGAACACGGAGCCGTGCGACAAGGGGAATAGGCAAGGTATAGGTGAGGATATCCGTGAAGATGTTGACAGCCGCGTTGGCAAGGTAGAAAGCATTGATGTCGACGCACTTCTTAGCCTCCACAGGTATCGTGATATCGTATGCGGCAGGAATAGGCGAGCATTGGAAGATACAAGCAAGGACGTTAGCTCCCGCCTGGCATCCTACAACTCCCATCATGAAGAAGGCTGTCTTGCGGAGCACCTTGTCGCCGAGGCGAGTGTACAGGGCGAGAACCGAGATCTTGATGAAGCCGAGACAAGCATTGTAAAAGATGGAGGATAGCCAAACGATTTGGAGATAGGCGATGAAGTTATCAGTGCCTCGCTTTATGACATCCTCGTAATGGCTTCCAAGGCCATGTTGAACTGAGGCTATCGTACAGCCGATGAAGGACCACGAGAGTAGAGCACCCACGCAAATGAGATCTGTCACAAGTGTCAGAAGCAAAGAGGGCGAGCAGTGGAGTTATGGGCCTCGTTTGTTTGCACTTACAGTCGTCAGCACCCACTGACCGCACAATACTGATCCGCGCCCATAAGCGAAGCACGACAGCAATGAAGCTAATAACGGCAAAGACAATAGCGACGGAGTTTACCGTGGGACCTTGCGACTCCATGATTGCATATAACTCAACGCAAAACGAAACAGAAAACGTAAATGCAAGCGCAAACGAGAAAAAGAATGGATAAGTACGTGGTTCGAGTTTGCAACGCAATGGGGAGAATGCGCTCCGAGTTAAATGGAAGACCCTCCCGCATTGCAAGTCCAACTGAGACAAGCAGATGTCAGTTTCATTACACCAAATCCTGCGCAATGATTAATTCACTGGTACTATGCCAATCTCTTTCCCTTCTGTAACGTGTAGTTGATGCACAGACGTCAGTTGGGAGGCATCTCAATGGCTTGGTCGTCTCGCCCCCTTTCACGCCATCCTTTCACGCAATGATCTTCCCGGCTGAGACCTTTTCAACTTCGCCTGGAAACGACACAAGGATTGTTGGCATGGGGGATACACGGGACAAGAGGCTCTTTGTCTCGGTCTTGGGAGTAAAGTAACCTTCAGGAGAAATGCACAGGGTTGGACATGTTTTATTCGCCGATGAGAGTATGAGGACAACCAACACATGGTTACATTTGGGTTACAGTGGATCAATGTCGACATTTAGTTAATGATTGGCTTCTGGGATTATTCGACAAGACCGGGAAATTCGGATAAAGTGCCCCGGAGTGGGGGGTTTCGTGTTGATCAGTCACTTTTACGGTCTAGCCGACGTAGCCTCGGTCCTTTAGCTTGATCTTAGTCTTGTTTCCTCAGCTTTAGGCCTTCTTTTCCAAGTTCCCCTAGCTGCCGTTGTGCTCTTCACCGTTGAGCCTACTGTGTGCTTGTCTCAAGCTAGGCTCACGGGCCGTTATCTTGATTTCTTCATGACCGGCATGTGAATGTATTGGTTGTGCGCCTCCCGCCTCAGCCGCTGAGCCTCTTCGTTTCTCATGACTCGGACTGTCATCTTTACATAAATGACAGAGACCCGCCTCGTCTTGTTTTTGAAGCTGTTGGTTGTCTCTTTGCTTTTGTGGGTAGCCTCGCAAACGAGGTCCTCCTCTTTCTTCTTGGCAATGATGGACATCAGATCATATGACTGTGGAGAGTTCGCCTACGATATGACACAGGGGTATTATACAGGAGTCGATCGTCAAATATATTCTCTATCGAGATATGCAGATTCCCGCCAGATGCGTCTCTGCAACAGCTCAACATGTGAAGGATTGCGGCGCTGTGTTGTAATTACAACAAGGTGCTTACCAGGGACACAATCTCAGAGCTGAGTATGACGATCCTGGTATATGGGTGGGTAGGACCAGGATCAGAATTTTTTCCACCCGCGTAAAGTTCCTTGCAAAAGTCCACGTTAGCCAGTTGCAATGCCAAGGCTGTTGGTTGGTGACATGCTCGTAAAAGGCATTTCAGGTACGTCAATCAGAACGGTGGAACTAGCATTACCTGACAGCCGAGAATAACGCCAATTTAACACGGACACAAAGCCAAGCATCCTGGGCTTAGGCGGGCAGAATAAGGTAGTCCAAGTTTCACTCTTAAGATGGCATCAACTGACTGAATTATTCCGTCTCTCTTGCTATCGGTGGCCTGGCAGGCTGGCACTCTTTTTTACCACCTGCCAAAGAGAAACAGTTTCGACACCAAGTCCACTTGGCCGCATGCATAGCATAATAATCACGGGCCTTTCAACATCCTTGGTAATGGATCGCCAAAGAGGCACGATCCCCCTCAAGACGGTTACATGGTCCATTTCAAATGGGTACTAGGATATGCGAAAGGATGCCCCGGAGCTACGAGCCGCTGTGGTTCTTTTCGCCGTCGATCGCTACTACGTAGTACATTTACATATCGTAGACGCATCCCCTGGTTAGAACGTATGCTTATTTTCTCGCTCCCAACCATTGGCTTGAAATAAACTTTCGTTTATTGCTTTTGACAGGTGGTCACACAATCATGGCTGTTCTAAGCATCACGAACGTCGCCCTTTTGGGTGTCGCTTATGTTGTTTTTTCCGTTGTTTGGCAAGTCATCAAGTACCGCTTCTTGCATCCCCTTGCCAAATTCCCTGGTAACTTCTGGGGAAGTGTCACACGCCTTTGGATCACCTACCATAATGTGATAGCAGATGAGTGTGAAACCTTCCAAGAGCTCCATCAGAAGCATGGTAAGACCAATCCAATCACACGAACTAAATGAATGAATACTGACATTTTATAGGACCTGTCATTCGAATCACACCTACCATGCTGCTGGTCAGCGACGCTACCCAACTCCCCAAGATCTACAACCGTCACGCAAACAAGTCAAAGCACTACATCACTGGTAGCTTCGGCAAAGATGAATCGCTCTTCAACATGCAAGATTCCGTTATGCACACCAAGTACCGAAAGATCGCCGCCCCTCTATACAGTCTGACCAACATCAAGAAGATGGAACCTTTGATCGACGGAAACATCAACACGTGGATGGCCCGCCTCCAGCGTGACTTCGCTGCCACCAACAAGCCCTTTGACTTTGCGCCATGGGCCGTCTTTATGGCCTATGACATCATTTCTGAAGTTGGCTTCGGTGCTCCTTTCGGCTTTGTGAAGGAAGGCAAGGATGTTGAGGGCCTCATCCAGGGTTTCCACGATGGTCTTACACCTTTCGGTATCATGGCTAGACTGCACCCCTTCACCAACTGGGTCAAGAGCACTTTCTTGGGCAAGTACATGGTTGCTAGTCCCGAGCAGGATTCCGGTATTGGAACGTTGATGCGTTTCCGTGATCGCCTGATTGCGCAGCGCTTTAAGGATATCGAGAATGGCTCTACTGGTGGACGTATTGATCTTCTTCAGACGTAAGTCATTTCTCCTCAGGTACAAGATAAATCACTAACGCATCGCAGTTTCATTGAGGCTCGTGACGAGAATGACAAGCCGCTTGATATCAACTATATCAAGGCTGAGATTCTACTTGTCCTCCTCGCCGGTGCTGATACTACCGGCACTGCCTTCCAAGCCATGATGATCCACATTCTCACCAACCCAACTGTCTACAAGAAGCTCCTCGCCGAGATTGACGAGGCTACTGCCGCTGGAAAACTCTCCGAAATGCCCCAATACGACGAAGTTGTCGAGCACTGCCCCTACTACGTCGCTTGCGTCAAAGAGAGTATGCGTCTCAACCCCTCTGCACCCAACATCTTCCCTCGCATCGCGCCTGCTGGCGGTCTTGAAATCTGTGGCCACTTTGTCCCCGAAGGTACTGAAATCACCTGCAACCCTTGGCTCGTACACCGTGATCCCAACATCTACGGCGATGACGCTGAGAATTTCAAGCCCGAGCGCTGGTTGGACGAAGATAAGGCTAAGATCTACAACAAGTATAACATGGGCTTCGGATATGGACCTCGAGTTTGTCTTGGTCAAGACGTTGCAAGAATGGAGCTTTACAAGGGCCCTCTACAGTTCTTGAGAAGCTTTAATGTCGAGTGGGTCGATGAGTTGAAGAGGGGCAAGTATGTCGTTAATGGTGGTGTGAGTTACTTTGAGGACATGAAGATCAAGATCTCCCCTCGCGATGCTACTGCTTAATCTCTCAAGTAGCAAATCCATCTATAGAATACCAATTACTACTTGAACAAAGCCAAGCATTAGTTGGGCGACCTAGATCAAGTAAACAAAAGCCTTATACCTTGTGACAGTGTAAGTGTGTACGGTTTACAAGCAGAGACGATCGTGGCAAAAGCATTCCGATACGGAAGAATGCATAGCTTGAAGTGATCAAGATGTTTTAGAGCTCGGTCTTCATTGAGCCAGTTCATAGGCCAGATCATATCTAATTCATGCCACTCATACAAGCCCAAATATCGTTACTCTATCCTCAACCCCACAGAACCGTGGGCATCTTAGCGACATTTGTCTCGGCATTTCCATCCTTTTTTAAACCACTGTCATCTCCTTTCTTCTTCAGCTCTTACTCCAAGTTCACAGTTGTATACGACAAGTAATAGATCTCGATGTTTTCGGGGTCGTCAGCAATGTCGAAACAGAATTCGACACTGATGTTTCCGTTATCGGCAGGAGGGAATATTGCCTGGCAGGCGCCCTTGACCTTGTGCTCGTCTTCCACCTTATCCTTGCGGATCTTAACAGTATGACAAGGACGGCCGTCTTGAAGGAGTCGCTCCATTTGTAAAGTGTGTTGAGGAGATTGTGGTATATAGACGTTTTGTTTGTCGTTGTGAAGCTTGATGGCTTTAGCAGATTGTGCAAAGGTTGAGTTGGGATCTGAACTGGAAAGGACGTCGGGAGACGGTCTCTTATAGTGAAGTGTAAGGCTTGGATCACAAATAGGAGATATGCCGACAGCGGTTAATAAGATAGATCAATGTAAGAATGCTCAGTCACACACAGATCGGGTACAGCCTGTGATTCAGATCGCAAGAAACTTGTTCCTCCTGTTATGCATAATGCTGTACTTTAGAGTTCACATGATGATTGGCATTCAAACGCAGATGTTATTAACACATAAAGTAGGACTTGCAATAACATATATTTGTCGCGCCAAGCTCATGAGTTCCTAGCTGCAGATTTCTCCCAGTGTTACGGAGAGAGTTGACTTGGAATGGGCAACCTTGAACAATCTTCACCTTGAATCTTTTTCATCATTTTGGTGTTAGAGTCGTTGTCAAAGAGCTTCTGGCTTCTTAGTGACCTGGTCACACGATATTTAATTCTCCCTTCATGATCTTCGCTAGCTATTCTTCTCCCTTTATTTGTTTCCTACCCCATAAGTATCTAGTTAGTGTCATCTTCCTTCTGAATCTCCACCATTTCCTCCTTCCTCTTCACGCCATTCTCATCAGCCTTCTTCTGTAGTTCCTCCATCAGGTCTATAGGCTCTCGAGACTGACAGACAACCTTGAAGCTGTCTGTCTGCCCTAGAATATCGGTTTCGACCTCGACAGTGGGTTTTCCACTCTCATCTTTGGGATAAATTGACTCCACAGCGGTCTTAAACTTCTGTTCGTCGATTACATCAGCCTTGGGGATCCAATGAATGGCAAAGTCTCCGAGGGTTAACATTTTGAAAAGGCGCTGTTGAAGAGATCTAATATTTATGAATAGTTTCTTAATGGTTAAGTTGTCTCTGTAGTAGAACTATCTTTCTGGGTGTAGATTGTTGGACTCCAAAAAGCTGGGCCTTTATAGCAAGTCGCCAGCCCTGAGTCACTGAAGATGAGTCTTCCAAGACTCTTTGATGGTATCTATTATTAGTTTAGCGTCAATGATTCTGCAAAGAAGCCCGCGAGCGACGTTACGTATATGAACAATGTTTTCTAAATCTGATTCGGTGACGTATAATTCTGGTCTACGTTGAACCCTCTTTCAATGGAACACCGCAACAGACTGATAGATTCTCTCATATTCACTGACGATGTTACTCTTATTGCCCAAGATCTCGTGGATAAGAGGCACCGTCATACTCACTGAGTCAAGATTTAACTTAATCATTTCTATCCTGAGGAACACCAATTGATGATAACTCTCATCATGAGCTTTGACAATTATCAAAAACATGACTAGCCTGTTTAAGCACTAGTGCTGGATATCTTCACAATTGGTTACCATCCAATGAGCGATCAGGCACTTGCTGAATAAGTGGCAGTACCAGAACATAAGACGGGAATTACTGCTAGCGCGGATCAATCATTATGAAAACATCAACGCAAGACACCCCAACTTTACCGCCATCTTCAAACCACATCCAGGCTAATCAATGTTCCTAGTATTTCTGTACTCAACCTATCACCCAGCCTATAACTATAGCTGTTCATGAGACTTCTTGAGACTTTTTAGACCACGTATGATCCGTGAATCGCTCGCCGACCTCAATTCGACTTCAGTATCGAACAATTACAGGGTAGGTTCGTGACGCGCTCAAAAGTGGCGACGTGCATTTGGGCGTCGACGCGTTTCTCTTTCACGCGTTTAGATAAATAAGGAGTTGAACACCAAGTATATTCTCGCTTTCAACGCCATCAGCTGCTATGAAGATAAGCCCGTGCTGGCTCGCAAAATCTGTTTACTCCGGCTTTCGTCCGTAAACAATACGCATCCGGCAGTATGGGTGATGGCTCCTATTACGCAACTCACGTCGCAGCTGGGAGCAATACACCAGAACTTCCTCCTGCGACCAGCCCAAGACAAAGCTTGCCATGTAGAGAACAAATCCTTCCAAGTCTTGATCCATGGCTGCATGTCCGAATCTGCCGATCTCCTGCATCTTTGGGTCTTTGGGCCAGGCACAGACTGGGGCCTAGAGAGTTGACCAGGTTAGTTCTCATCGTATATGCAAAGTCATAGCGTTCACATACCTTGAAATCCCAAGTCTTTATGTCGACAAACCCTGCTTCCTCCATGCCCTTCTTCTGAAGATCATCATCAATGATAGTAAAAGTTCTTCCAAGCTTTTTACCACCTTCGATAAAGAACTTTCCCCATTCGTCGATGGCGCTACCTTCTTGGACACTACCGTCGTCACTCTCTAAGCGAGGTGAGGCCTCAAAGCTTTCGACCCATCCACCTGGTGCGCAAGCGCGGTATGCTTCTTGGAACAAGGCACCCCAGTCACCAATAGAGCCATATAGGTAGCGCATATGAATGAAGTCGAATGTATCAGGGGAGAATGTCCATGGTTGGGTACAGTCCTCAATCTCACTAATCCGTGGTCAGCGATACAAAATTTCATCCTCATCATAGTGGTGAGAATGTCTCAGGCTCAAAGCGACTCACAACTTGACGTTTGGCGGGACCCAACTTGGCTGGATGGGTGAAATATCGGTTCCTGTTACTTCGGCATAGGGGTGCTCATCTGCAAAGTCACTACACGAGTCAGCTTCGAATGGCTCATTGCTACCACAGGCTGACATACATCGCCCAAATACCTGTACCGGTGCCTACGTCAAGAACGGACTTCACAAGAGTCAGCTCTATAGTTTTGTTTGTAAGGAGAGTCAAACCTTAACATCGTCCTTGACCGGAGCTAAGTGAAGTTTCTCATCAAGTGCCAGGAGGAGGTAGTGGTGACTGGAAACGCGTTAGCCAGTGACAATCCGAACGCGTTGAAGGACCTTACATGATATCTATGGCTTCGTTCTGCTGAGCATCGTTGGATGCCCTAAGCAATTGTAAGTAAGCGAACACTCGTCTGAGTCAATGACAAACTTTACCAGTATTCTGCGTTGCCCCTTTCTGAGTGGTAGGTTCTTCCCTTAATAGTCCTATAGTTCAAGATACTAGAGGACATAGAAGCCGTGGAAGACTCAACATCGCTCTCAAGCGTGGAATCAGTGTCATCATCGTGGGGTTCCTGGGGTGTGAATTAGCTCACGATCCGGGGTTTAGAGCCGACTAGATGTCAGCTTACTTGTGCTAAGTTGGCCCAGTGCTCAGCAGTTTGCAGACCCGCAGCATCCGCAGCATCGCGCTCAGCCCCGGACCTGTGTGACTTTTGTGACACAGGTGACCTGGGCGATTGCTTGGGCGATTGCTTAGGATAAGTTGCAGCGGTCTCGGCCATTGTTTTCTGTGGTTGGTCGTCTACGTTGGCAAACAACTCGATTTGGTCAGCGCGCAGTTTTTCTCGTGAGAAGGGGGCCTTGCGGGGTTGGTATTGAGATGAGATTTTGCTCGGCTAATTGCGGATCATTACTATAACCGTAAGTATCAGATCATGGGATTTATGTGCTGGGGTTTGGGTGAACTGGGGGTCAGCTTTCGTATCCTTGGCGAATACGACCGTTGCTTTTTGAATGGAGAGGCCAAAGCGAAGACAAATTCTACCGATGGGGTTAGGATACAAGAAAATGGCGGACATGTCACATAAATATTCGGAAGTAATTAATTGACGGATCTTATTGGCCTTGCTATTTACGACTGCATCTAATCTCGAAAGAACAAGTTTAGAATGACAATGCGTGGGATTGTATCTGCTGACGAACTTTCTGACCCAATGAATGTGAGCCCGCAGTAACATCTAAACCACGAATGTAAATGTCGTATGAACCTTTTGTATGAGAAAAATGTCTTCATAGCTCTTCGTCTTGTCTAGATACTCTAATCTTTCTATTTGTAGAATTCCAAGGTCTTGCCTATTCCCGAGGGATTCTAAAGATGGGATACTCCATACCCGTTTCGACTGGAATAATGTTGAACTTGACATAGCTATCAATATTCTCAGGCTCAAGCGCGATGAAGGCCAAGGCCGCATTCTGCTGCCTGGTGCTCACATAGTAACTTCCCACAGGCAGTACAACCTCTCTTGTCGTAGTGTTTGTTGTAACAGTGTTCAGATAAGTTCCTTCATACAAGCTGGGCTCAACAGTTGAAGACTCAATGACCATGGTCTCGAGAGTCTGTCGGAACTCATAGTCCAACTTCTCAACCTTGAGACCGAGAATCTCAAGTCTCTGGGCAACATCGATCCATGTCCTCGGGATGATGTAAGCTTCGGGCCTGGCCCTCGTGAGGTTTGCGACAGAAGGTGTTGTGCGCTTGAAGTCAATAGGGACTTGTACAACACTGCCATTTCTTTGATCAATCATGGTAAAGGTCCTGTTCTCAGGAACGTAAGAGTCCGTAATAACAATATCCTCATCGCTGTTGATGAACTCCTCGCGAGCGTCCTCAACGACAGACTTGACCTTATCGGCGTTATCTCTTGCAAGTTCAAGGATAGTCTGGATCTTGATGAGAGCGGTGGCGACACGACGCTGGAAATGCTGATCAGCGATACGAATACCGCGCATTTCAAGAAGGAAAGAAATTGTCTGAGTCAAGCCAACGGCATTGCGGCCAGTGCGTGCCTCAGTGACAGCCTCGGTGAATTGGATTCTTGATCCTTCAGTGCGATTGGAAGCGCCAGTGGCATAAGGCTCCCAACGGAGACCGTAGGACTCGAGCTTCTCACCAACGGCAGGGATGAAGAAGTCAAGAAGTTGCTCTCGAATGTCAGGGTGGATGTTTGGGTTGATGCCGCCGGAGAGGAGGGCGTCTGATCCGTGCTGGTAGTTTCCTCCGTAAACGGTGGGAACAGTAAACTCGTCTACTCAAAAGTCAGCAACCTTGTCTTGAGACAGAAGGAAGAAAAGCAAAGACGTACGCATGTCCAAAGAGATATGGGGGTTCCACTCGGAAACGACCTTCTTGATCCCCCTCGACTGACCCCGCATGAGCTTCAGGTGCTCACGGTTCGGGTCCAGATTCGAAGAGAGTTGTCTCTGGAAGTAAGCAACGCCGTCCACATTGTACCGAGGAAGAATCTTGATGTCCATCTTCTCAAGAATAGAGGCAGCCCACTCTGGCTCAGCATCCATCTTGCCTAGGAACGCAAGAACGGATTGATCAGCAGCTGGCTCATTTCCGTGAATGGCGGCCTGGAGGTAGACTCTGAGCTTGTTACTGCTCGAGTTGGTACTGGGCTCTGACAGAAAGACGTATGGAATTGGGCGGCCTTCCTCGGATTGGAAGGCTGCGGACTCGTAGGTCATCCAGTCATGCTTTCGAGCGAGATTGCGAATGAAGTGGTCTGATCAATAGTATTAGCGAGGAGAACGAGAAGTCGGCGGAAGAGTCTTTCGTACCCAGTTCAATATCATCCGTAGGCCCCTCGGTACCGTTGGCGAACCGAGCAGGCACTGTCTCAGGGTTCAGAAACGCAGGAGATCGAAGAGTGATGTTGACGTCAGGGAAGTTGGCCGCAACAAGGTCTGAGTCCTTGATGGTAGGTGCCCAGTTCTCTCCATACTGGAGGCCGGTCTGGATACCACCGGATTGGGCCGTGGCAGTGGACACAAGAGCCGCGAAGGCATAAAGATGCTGGACCATATCGTTCACACTACGAGCCATTATATCACTCCTAGAGCTTAGAGAAACCGAAAGAAACCCAAGTAACTGGGGGAGATTGGCCATTGGCAGTTTAAATACAACCTAACATTGATCGTCTATCCATCGCGTCGACCTTCCTTCAACAATCCCCGAATCAAGCCGGAGCTTATTCTGAACCCGTATGCTGCATACCAAGGATCTTCATGCTATCCAGCAACATCGTGACATCAACCATTAACCGTTGAGTGATCAACTCCGCGAACTAACCAAGTTAATGAGAAGAATTCACTGATGAATTGAGGGGTTGTCCTTGGCATCGACCTTTCATGCGGAGAGAGAATAAGCGATGGCGTTGATGGGCGAGAGGTATTACTGCTTTAGGGAGGTGAGTAGATAAGCTTAACTAAAACTCCACATCGCGAATTAAACCCGGTTTTAGGGCGTAACGTAACAGTATGCGATGCTTCGCCCAGTGTTTGACGACTTCCCCTCATTCTCTTGCAGGTATCGGTGGAATCTGTTGATAATAATGCTACTCTCCATTTTTTGGGTTTCCCGCTTGGAAGGACAACCTAATTGGAGCGGCAATGAAGAAAGCGAAGTTGGATAAAGTTTCCTTTGCATTGCATTTTAGCATTCTCTAGTGGCGGCTAGACAAGGATTTTCTAACGGCCGCAGAGTTGTACCAGATTAGTAAAGTCCCTAGTATAGACAATGGCTTAAAGATTGATATGCGGCATCTATTTGCTTTGGCACTATAACGAGAAGCTGGAATTTAGTGGAAAGCTGCAAGTTGGAGTCGAACTTCAAGGAACACACAAACTCTCCAGACACGATGACGATGAAGTTAATAATTCTCTTGATAGAAGACCGTGATGAGAAACGTGAACCTATGAACAACTTGATACAGCCTATGGATGTATCTCTGGGGAGGAATTTTAAAGCTTCATCCACTATCCTGTATCTCAAATGCCTTATTTGTTATCCGAGTCCTGCACCCCATTCGTGATAGGCTCAACATCAATATCCGTACTGGCAGGTGCCTCGGGAACCAGTCGAATCAGAAACACCATGCTTGGGATAGTAAGCACCAGGAGACCCGCGTTGACATAGAATGGAATTCTAGCGTCCGATCCAGTCTTGGAATTGATAGCGTACGAGACAGCCTGTCCGGCAGTTTCAAAGGCTCGGAACAGACCGCCAGTGCGGGAAGAGGAGCCAACATCTGTAGAGAAAGTGCCGAGAATCCAGTAGATGGACAGCTGACACCAGTATCCGGTTGAGAACATGATGAGGTAAGGCAAGTAAGCTTCGACCCATCTCTTGGTATGCCTGGTAGAAAAATTAGTATTGTTCTGAGGACGTGGGAATTAGAAAGACATACAGCTTATAGTCCAATGCGTCAGTAGCCCCACCCCCAAACTTGCTGTACTCAATGCCGATCCAGATGAAGCACGTAGCTTGAGGAATAGCCCAGAAGGCGAAAGCAATCCACGCTCGCTTCTTCTGTGACCAGTGAGCAGTGTCGAGAAGCTTCCCGTATGCAAGTACCATGACGATGGTAAGGCAAGCTGGACAGCCACTACCTGTTAGTATCTGTAATCATCAAAGGTGGGAGGCTGTATACATACGCATGATCATCGAAGACAACGCACGAGCTCGGACGGAGAAATGTAGGTTCAAATATGTACCCATACTTCCTCCGTAGAAGAAGGAGTAAAAGGCGGGAACAAACATGAGCCAGGTCTTCATCAAGTGTTAGATATGATGTAACCCTAGCCGCTCGGGATAGAGAAAGTCACCTTTGGTCGCTGCATGTGCTTCCACAACGCATTGAACTCATGTTTCCAGCTTGCCTTTTCACTCATAGGGATTTTGGTGCCATCCGGGCGGCGTACTCGTCTCGTTGTCGTAAGTAAGAGAGCCCAGAATGGGCTTGTACATTCTGTGTTGTCACCGTTAGATCGTATCATCAATGACGACAATAGGTAGACAAACCGAAGGCAACGAAGATGAGGTAAGTCGACAAAGCGATACCGCCTGCATTAGCTTTGCTGTGGTTGTTGGAGAAGTTGATAGCACCGCCCATGACACTGCCCGAGTTTCGCATGGCAGACCAAATACCTTAGCGAACCAATTAATACAGAGTTGGACAGATGTTTTCAGAGCTCTACGTACCTAGATAGAAACCTCGATCGTTGGCTTTCGGGTATGAAAGCATGGCTGTACTTTCAGCGACGTAGAGGAAACCCAGACTGAATCCAGTGATCACCTAGAAAACATGTCAGGCACGGTACTTGTCCCCAGTGATTACGCTTACCTTGGCCAGAAGCAGGTACCAGTCAACACCATACTTTGCGCTAACGTACCAGCCTGAACCCAAAAGAGGCATCGCTACACCAGAGATCACGCAAGACCACTTGATACCGATCTTGTTGATCAAGGGGCCACCGAAGAGAGTGATCAGACAACCAGATATATAGTTCAGTGATGTCGCGAGGTTCCCCAGGTATGGCGTCGAGAGACCTCCGCCGCCGAGGTTGGAGATAGCATCGTTCATAGCTGGACCGACAAATGACAGTCTGTTAGTAGCATGGGTTAGTCTTGTGGTTTGGAGTTCCTGGAAGGAATGCGAACTTACGTTCCGAACATGATCATCTGGAACAGAACACCTCGGTAGAACTTTGTGGTCTTGGAGGCGCGGAGGTAAGCCTCGTCGATCTCCTCTGTAAGCACCTCGCCATCGTTGTAGCTGTTAGTCTGGGCAAGGGCATTTTCATCAACAATCTTGTTGTCGTCTTTTGTAATAGAAGTTGCCATCACGAATAGACAAGGAGATGAAGTTGGGACGAAGAGATGACCAGGTTCAAAATTACAGGATCAGCACCCTTTAACTATTATATAACTCCAACAATACCAAATCGAGACATGATTGTAATAAGAGAATTATCATTGGTTATCTGGCAAAAGGCAATGTTGAGCTAAATCTTCATGGTAACATAGACTAGAATCGGGGAACAGTGGAATGGTTCCCAAAGCGTTCACCAGACCAAATCAGTATCAAGAATCCTAAGCTGCCACACAAAATAATAGGCAAGCAAGGAAGCATGGACAGTGACAGTATACAATACGCTATACTAGAAACGTTTAGACCTTGATATGCCGATAAGCAATACTAGGATATCCCTCTCGCTAGTATCACTTGCAAGATAGTACGCGGGCATCTTGCCTCTCAGTCAAGACTCTGATAACCGGACCGGTGGCAGATCTTCGAGATATGACGCTTTTGAGGTGTTATCGAGCTTGGATTCTTGATTGCAGTCCGGGGAAGCCTGGGAAAGGGTCTGGGGTATCATTGATAATGCATGAACGTGTTCCCGTGTTATCTACGGGGTACAATGCAACAAGACAAGCAAGGACTCTGTTACCCCGCAGACAACCGGGCCGGTTCTTATGGCGGTGCAACGCCTGTAAGTTGTCAATCCTACTGGGAGGCTTATCCTTGTTCTCCCGTTATGGTCTTCCGTAATTTGTAATCTCTTAAACTTTCGGTAGTTACCTCTGCGCGCCGAGCTATCGTTGTAGACGATAACATAAGTGGACCTTATCTAATTACGGACCTCATATCCGGCTCACATAAAAAGGGCCTAGTCTCTTGTCACTGATTGATAACAGAGATACTCGATTCATGCACAGCCATTGATTGATTGCCATAGCCAAGCCATGCCTCCTTCTCTATTGCCTGTCGATAATTCTACAACCTCATTTTGGAGGTCAGACCCACACGCTCTAGACAACCACCGGTCAACTCCTGAACTCCCGTCCCAAGTCGACATCGCCGTTATCGGCTCTGGATATGCTGGTGTTGCGACAGTTTACAACATTCTAGAGCAGTGTAAGGCAAAGGGCATTTCACCACCTAAAATCGCCATTCTTGAAGCCCGTCAAGCATGCTCCGGGGCCACCGGCCGAAACGGTAAGTCGTCCAAGTCCTCAGTGACAGTTTTACTCTACTAACACTGCGAAACAGGCGGCCATCTCAAGCCCGATCCTTATAGCAGACCCGCCGGCTTTGTCCCCACCCATGGCGTTGAGGCAGCAGCTGAGGTAGCCGAATTTGAGGCTAAGAACCTCACCACCATTAAGAAAGTAATTGAGAAAGAAGGAATTGACTGTGACTTTGTTTACACGCGGGCAATTGATGCATTAATGTCTGATGAGATCTTCCAAAAGATAAAATCCGGCGTTGAATTGTTGAAAGAGAATGGCGTTTCTACCATTGATGATGTTTACTTTGTTGAAGGAGCGAAAGCAGAGCAGGTAAGCCATCCCCAAAACTTCATTAACATCAGCATTCATGTTACTAACCCTCTTTGATTCAGTTCTCTGGCGTGAAAGGAGCAAAGGGCTGCTTTTCTTACACCGCAGGTCACCTGTTTCCATACAAGCTCATCGTTGGACTGCTCTCTAAGGCGCTCGATGCCGGTGTCAATCTGCAAACAAATACGCCTGTCTCCAAAGTCAGTAGAACACCTGACTCGGAAGGCTTTTTGACAATAACAACTCCCCGTGGCGACATCCGTGCAGCCAAGATTGTGTACGCGACCAATGCCTACACTTCAGCCATTTTGCCCGAGTTCACCGACAAAATTGTCCCAGTACGAGGAATCTGCAGCCATATCGTACCTGGCAAGAGTCCAGGGCCCTCATTGTCCAATTCATACATCATTCGTTGGTCAGATACAAAATACGAGTATCTTATCCCTAGAACAGATGGAAGTATTGTCGTTGGTGGCGCAAGATCGATGTACTATCATGATCTGGATAGCTGGTACAATAATGTGAACGATGATAGCTTGATTGATCTTGCGAAAGATTACTTTGATGGGTATATGCAGCGTGTTTTCCGTGGGTGGGAAGACAGCCGTGCTCTTACAAGCAAAGTTTGGACTGGAGGTAAGTTACTAAAAAGGTGCACCTGGTAGTGGCAAGTGGCTAACAATTATACAGTAATGGGTTACTCATCTGACGGCTTACCCCATGTCGGCAAGGTTCCTGGACGACAGAATCAGTTTGTCATCGCTGGGTTTAGTGGACATGGTATGCCGCAGATCTTCCTGTCAGCTAAGGGAGTTGCGTCGATGATAATGGATGACGTTGATTACAAGGGCTCTGGTGTTCCAAAGCTCTACCAAGCAACTCAGGAAAGACTCGATAGTTCTAAGAACACGATCCTAGATAGTTGGGAGGCTGTTCAGAAGAGGGAGCAGGCGAGCAAGCTGTAGCATTCTAGCTTAGAAGGATATGTTTATAAACCAGATTATGCCTTTGTTAGGCCTTCCTGAATTGCACCTTTCATACTTCTGGTTCGCCGGAAAAGAAGCAACTCTGTCACTTGCTTGTCTTTCTAATCTGGTAGGTTATCCCTGATAATAGCCTCCAGCCCCACCGGTTCGAGTGGTGGGTGGAGTAGGTAGTACAGTACAGCATAAACCCCGCAGTTTATCATCGTCACTGGAGATGTTACAAGGGCGCCAAAGACAGATCGCCATAGCTCTTATCTACTGTCAGTTAGTCTGGTAAACTGGTTTCCTTCTCTAATCCTACCAAGTTTCGGAGTGCCCACCTCCGCCTTGATACGCCTTTAGGCTCTCTTGATAACCGGGACCATGCTCAGCTTCATATCTCCGCTTTTGATAAGCAGGTTGGGTGTACGGGCTGTCTGTCTTCCAACTGCCCTGTGTAGCTATTGAACCACCAAATAGCAAAGATGGAAGGTCCAAATCAGTCCATTGATGATGCCACAGTTCTCAAGCGTGAGAAGTTTACAGTCAAAACATTGTCTCAAAGTACAGCCCGTTAGTGCCCTCAAATATTCACTTTGAACCTCATCTTGTAGTTGCTGACAGGAATAATGGCAGATTACTCTGGGGAGTTCTCACACTGGAACTTCTCGCACAAAGTTCGTCGAAAGGTCGTGCACTACCTAGATGACGCCGAGACATCAGCCAACGGCAATAATGATTCGCGACTGGCTTCGCCCAAACCCAAGTATGTCGAATACTGGCGCGCTACACAGCTGCAAGGGTCCGCCTCTCGGGTTCGGGATATCCTCAATATCATACCTCCAAAGAGTATAGCAATGTTCCTTGCACGTATGTATTTCAGTTTCGCCCAAACGAACTCCTTCTTCGTTCATGAACCATGGCTGTATGACAAGCTCAATCTCTTATATGAGGAGCCAGAAACTGCCACGGCCAATTCAACGACCTGCGTCTGCTCTATAATTCTAGTATTGGCTATTGGCACTCAGTTCGCGCATATGGGATCCGGCGACTTGGCCGTAACTACGGCAGGTAACGGCGAGGATGAGATTATGGAAAGAGAAGCAGGGACCGTCTTCTATGAAGCGGCCACTACATTTTTGCCGGATGTGATTACCGTGGCGTCACTTGAAAGTGTCCAGGCGTGCCTGCTCTTAGCTCACTACACGCTACCTTTGGACACACATGGGTTGGCATATACCTACCTGGGTCTGGCTATCAAGATGGCCATCCAAAACGGCATGCACCGAAAGCCTCGAGGCGTTGAGCTTGATAGTTGGACAGTTGAGATGAGAAATAGACTTTGGTGGACAGCGTTCACTCTTGAAAGGTAAACACAGGCGTATCTGAAACTCGACGAGGGACAATTTGCTAAGCTGTCATTACAGACGTGTGAGTGTACTCCATGGACGGCCAGCTTCCATTACCGCCATGGAGATGGATACAGAGCTGCCGCAAGATCTGCCCGAGTTCAAACAAGATGGTCAGGTATCTCATTACGAGAACATGATGGCTATGATACATCTGACTGGCAATCTTGGGGATATTGCTACAGCCTTGTGCGTATATGCTAATTTACCTCGCATTCGCGATCTAATCCTCGTCGCAGAACATTCCTCAAACGATGCCCCAAGCATTTGCAGTCAACCTATTTTGATAGGATCTTATTGATCCGTGAGAAGCTTCTCATATGGTGGTCATCTCTCCCAGAAGATGTCCAGACACCGCTGGAGTCATCGCCACTCTTCCGGGAAAACACTCACCTCAAGCTCAACTACCATCTCGTCCAAATTTTCACTGGTAGACCATTTATTTTTCTCGAGTCCCCATCATCAAAAAGCACAGGCAACAACATACCCCGTCAAAGTCGGCGCGCTGTTCTCGTATTAGACGCGCTCGAAGCAGCATTTGATACCATAGACTTACTAGAAGTTCTCCACGAAACTACTGGCCTGGCGCGAGCAAGCTATACTGAGTTTAGTTCTTGTCGGGCTTCACTTCTATTAATTCTCGCTCACAGTCTCAACCACAGCAATGAACGGTCGAGAATGGCGGTGCGGCAAGGCATGAGGTTTATCAAGGCTATGTCCGTGGGGAACAATATGTCGACTAAATCGGAAGCGTCCCTGATTGAGACGATAGAAGCGGCTGTCCGGCGTATTTATTCACGAAGAAGTTCCTTATCGGGGGAACAGGGAGTGGGTAAGCAGGAACTTCACAGTAGGTATGATAGGTTCAAAGAGTGGACTACACTATTCGCTGGAGGTGGCGGCTTTGCTAAAGAGTCTCCCACTGTTTCGAACTCATCAGGGGCTAGTAATGGAGCAGCAGCTGAGTGGCATGATGAGGCCACTGCGATGGCTGATCTTATGAATTGGACAGAGCGTATGGACGGTGATATAGATACAAGAGTTTCTGGTGATGTTTCCTCCGACGGCCAGGTGGACTTGGTAGAAACAGATACTCTTGAGATCAATTGGGATGACTTTGGCTGGCATGAAAGTACATAGATTATATACCACTATGGCTGTTATTGAGATCTATACACTTAGGATGTTTGATTCTATAAACAACCTGTTCTCTATTCTAAATCCCTTGGCACGTTATGAAGTCCTATGGAGCAGCGAAGGGAAGGTTCGAACATGGACTCTAGTCCCGATACATTAGGATAAAGCATCGGCGAAACTGACCCAGAAGCGGCTGGGTATCACGCCCGCTCTGAACCCTGTAAAGAGGGGAGGCTCTTCAAAACTCCGAATACCGGTCCGGCGTTATCAGTCCGATTCTGGTATCGATAACCTTAGCGAGACCTCCGCACCGGACCGGTAATGCGCGGGGAAAGTCAGATGAAAGTTAATGATAGATAGCGTTACATGGACATGATGGAGCCTTGAGAGCTTCGTCTTGCATTTCCGATGCGGGGAAGTAAAGGATAAGATGCGTGGAGTAAAAATGCCGCAGACATGCATTGCGATTGTATTTAATCTGTATCTTGGATACTTGACATGATTCGCACCAATCTCTCGCAATTATTTCCTGCCCTTACCTCTTTTGTACTATCAACATGTCATCCAGTAAGAACGTTGTCTTCGACGTCGTCGGCACCCTCGTCAGCTTCGACCATCTCTATGAAGCCATTGAAGAGCGTCTTGGCGAGAAACTCCGCGCCCGGGGTATCCAGCCGAAACTTCTTGGCTGCTGCTGGCAAGAAATGGCCGAGCGAGAATATACCTACCTCTCTCTAGCCGGCCGCTATAACATCTTCTTCAACGTCTTCAAGCCTCTGTTCTTCCGCTGCTTGCACTACGCCGGCATTGAGAAACCACACGAATTTGCGACAGGGGAGGATGTTGACTATTTGATTAGCGAGTGGAGGAACTTGAGATTGAGAGAAGGCGCCGCCGAGTGTGTTGCCAAGCTTCGTGATGCTGGATTTACTGTGTGGTGCTTTACTGCCGGTGATATTGCTCGCGTTGGAGGATATCTAGCCAAGGGCGGTGTGGATATGCCAGCTGAGAACTTACTATCTTGCGACACAGCAGGAGTGGCGAAGCCTATTCCCGAAGCTTATGCACCTGTTTTCAAGAAGCTTTCTTCTGATGGTAGCAAGCCTTGGTTTGCAGCTGCTCATCTTTGGGACTCCTCAGCGGCTCAGACTGTTGGGTAAGTGCACTTCCTTATGACCGTCAGTATCAATTCATTGACTCTTTGCAGATTTAAGACGGCTTATTGCACGGCGTTAGAGGGCGAGGAGTTGCCTGATATCTTTGGCAAGATGGACGTGGTTGAAGAAACATTGCCCGCTATGGCAGACAAGATTATTCAGGCTGCCAAGTAGTAGACGTATTTTTCACGAATTAGTATATGTAATAATAAACCCATCCTGCAAGACTGCTCAGCCACCCCGAATTTTGACAAATGATCGAGTGCCCCCTACACATGTTAGATAAGCTTACACTACAGACATGCTCAGTCAATAGGACAGCACAGAGGTAAATGTCTAACTTAAATCTCACTTCAGGACGATCCCCAGCCACAAATGATCTGAATCTTACATGTCTTATAACGTGCATCGCTAGGCTAGTACTGGCTCATACCTTACTTGCAGTTAAGCATGATCGCTAGTGCTGAGTTTAATATGGACGACCTCGCGTTTACAATAGCGAGAACGAGTAGCGAAGATCCTTCACTTTCATAACATGGGGATAGGATGACGTCTATGGATTCTGAACATTGTTTATAAAAGATACCAAGCACTTGAATTTTAGCCTTGCAGACAAACAAATCAAGTTTTCGCCAATCCATTGACAACCACTTCAGAATGCGTCTCGTTCTAGTCCAAACACTTTTCTTCGCCCTCGGTCTCGGCCTGAGTGTCTCTCCTCGCACGAAAGCCGATATTGGCCCCTTCAAGAACCCAGAGATCACACCATTTCTCCAACTTGACCTTGCGGTCGGTCGCGAAACTAACGTCACCGCACCCGAGAACAATTTAATCATGGCCCCCAATGTTAAAGGCGGAAAGGTCACGGGTGCCTTTGAAGCTGATATCCTTCCTATTGGGGCATCAATTGAGAGAGGGGTCAAGACCGAGCTGGGCGAAAACAGCGTGAGTTCTACTGGATCTAGTGATAATGTTTATTCTAACTTGGATAGTTTTATACCAATCGTTATGTCCTTCAGACTGCGAACAATGATACCATTGGTCTCCAGGTAGACGTCATAGTCAACTATCGCAACAATGCACACCACAGCTTTGGCTTTGGGTAGGTTACTCCTGGTATTCTCTGACAGTGCCGACATATGATGCTGACAGATGGCAGCAAATTCACGACGGATATTCCAGATCTGCTGTATCTGAATTACAATATGTATCTTGTCGAGGTCACAGGAGATTTCAACACGGGCGGAGGTGCAGGACAGATTTTTGCGCTTAAGTCTGGTGGTCGAAAGGATGGCGAGCCTATCACGGCGCTTCTACCTGTAGGAGGGAAGGATTAAAACTCGACAAGATGCTGAAAGATTGGTTTACAGCCGTCATTATCGAGTTTTGGATTTTGATACATATCTCAAAGTCTGTGTATACAAAATAGTTTATCATAAATCATCAAAGCTCTATGTATCTTCTATTCTATCACCAAAGCGCCGTTCGTTCCCTTCTGCTCTTTCATCTCTGCTTCAAAGTCGACGCAATAACAGCTGCACCAACACCACTACCCGGCGAAAGCATAAACTCTATACTATCCTTCCTCGACTCAGGCGCAGCATCAGAAGCCAGAATCTCACCAACAGCCTTGGACAATTCCAACTGGAAATGAGGATGTTTCTCGAACAATGATCCCTCAACGCCAACGTGGCATGTCTGGATGTCTCGCTTTTGGCAGATGGCTGCTACACCAGTGGCTGATAGACGGGCGGCACGGGTGGTGATGAGCTTGGCGACGGCTTTCATGAATCGGAGCTCGGGCTGGGTTGGGGAGATGCCCAGGCTTGAGACGCATATGTCGTAGGCTTGACGTAGACCGTCCGATGCATCCCTGGTGATGTTAGCAAGACTTTTCATAGAGGTTCGTGTATGTAGTGACTTACTCTTCAATAGCAGAAAGGAAAGAAGAGTCAACACAGTAAGGATCATGCAATATCTCCGTACTTTGCCCATTCAAGAAAGACTGTGGATCTCTCTGGTGAATCTCCAGAACAACCCGGCGGAACAGCTCGCCCAAGTAAAGACCCGCGACCATCTTCTCAAAAGCCTGCTGCCCTTTTCTCGGAGACGCTTCATCAATGGCGATATCATACGACGTCAAGGGCAACACAACATGCTCATTGTCAAAAGCGCCCCATTCGCAGTTGATAGCCATGAATTTTTCACCATCCAGGTTATCATTCGCAAGCTTGGGAATAGCATCAATCTTCTCGAAGTAAGCGCCGTTGCAACCTGTTCCGAAAACACAGCCGATGGCCGTTTCGCTGTTGAGATACGCTGATGCCATCATTGTCGCCGTTGTGTCGTTTGTTACGACTTTGACTTTCAGTGGAAGATTCTATCAAATGTTAATTCCCTGTTTCCTTTGTAGTTTGAGTAAGTACTTACCTTCTTAGCGATAGCCCGTCTCAACGACGCAGCAGCATCTTGGCCCTCACTATCAGCCACATTAAAGCCCTTCGTCCATCTCTGAAGAATGCCCTCATCTATCGTTCTCTGTGTCGTAGGGAATGAAAAGATAAAACTCAAATCCGTCTCAACGCTCAAGTCAAAATCGGCTTTGTGAAGGAACGACTCCAGATGACCCGCAACGAAATCCCAAAGCTGGTCGGCCTTTCCGGTCTTGAGTTCGTCGGGCAGTTTGTGCGATTCTGATCTGATTTCGAATCCGCACTTTTCCTTTGTGAGTTGAATGGAGTATACACGTAGGTTTGTGCCGCCCATGTCGAGAACCAAGTACTTTCCTGTCTCGTTGCCATTGGGATAGTTCATCACCCATGTTGGGTTCATGGGAATACTGCCACCTGTAACACTAAGTCCTACAGTCTCTTTTAGCTCATAGCCTCATTTGTAGGATGACGAAATGGTACCTTTTTCCAGTTCTTGGACAAAGTGGTCCGTGACATCTTTGAGCTTTGTCGTGTCGACAGTAAAGTCTTGTTCAAGCTCGTCAAGGTAGGCCTTGAAATCCGCCATTTCTTCAGCAAGCATTGAATCTATAGTGTTAATGATATTTGGAGAACCAAGATTGATTGAGGGCTTGAAATGTAGAGTAGATATACATTCTTGAAGCCAGCAGTTGCATCACTCGATCGAAACCCCGTAATCGGACCGGAGGATTCGTGCCAGGACTTTGACCACTGTGAGATTACAATGACGTCAGTTCCACTTCAAAAACTTCCAAGACCCTCTCTCGTTGTCTCTCTGACTCTATACATCTTGTTTTCTTCACCTTACTCGCGTTGGTTTCATGTTGACATTCCGGTGTCAAAGCTCCGGCCCAAAAGCTCCGACGTCACTCAGTCATCATTCTTGTCTAAAACAGCCTCTCATTTTGCTGCAAGGACTCGGCGAGATGGCGATTGGTCGTAGCTTATCATTCTTATCAGCCTATCGTTCTTATCACCAGCTCGTCCCGCTGTTAATTATTCTAGACTCAAATTGCTTTTGACGTCACCTCGATTGTACTAGTACACCTTCACTACCCACTGTTTTCCGTCACTTCATAAATAAAACAACCCATGCAAGGCCATGCGTTAGTACTGGTAATAAGGACCTTCTTCTTTTTCTTTCTTTCATTCAATCTTGTAATGCGCGATCGTTAAGGTGAGAAACAGGTCTTGAGTTGTGATGGTGTTTGGACTTGTCAATCGTTGTAGAAATTCTAATGCCAGCGGTATCCCCAAATTGATGCTGAAATACAGATATGACATGGAATGGATACAATGTACGGTTGAGGTTAACAAGAAAAACTCAAATTTAACATTTCTATATTACAATGATATTATTTCAAATGGCAGCGTTTTGACTCCTCCTTTGATTTCTCTCCATACCCTGTAGCTTCCAAGAAAAAGCTTTCGGCATTTTCGACCAATATCCCACTACTTAAACGAAGTGCTCAATCACTTCGCAAATATGCTCTACCTGTGAATGCTTCCAGCGCGTTGACGAGCAACACCGTATTGGCTCTCGCTATGCCTTCTTCCAATATCCCAGTCCTGCTCTTTCGTATGCTCAGGGAGAGCTGGCTGTCCACCCAGACTCGCCAGGACAGCTTTGTTAGTCGCCGTGAAATCATCAAGGATCTGGAGTTCTTCGAGACTGAACCAGCGAGGCACGATAAGAATTCGAAGTGGGATCAGAAGGATAATCAAGACTGGAAAGCCGATAGCTGCGAGGGTATGCGAAATGGCAACGCAGGCGAATACACCGACAAGCTGAAGGCTGATAAAGAGAATGATCTTCCGCCTTCGGACGCGGATAAGGGGTTCGTCACGCTGGATAAAGCGCTTTTCGGATTGAAGATAGATAAACTTTTGGAGAATACCATTGGATTCGATTGAGCCCCACTGAGCTGAATGTTAGCGACAGTTCGTACAAAGAAACAAACATGGCAGGATCTCTTTTGCGTCGTGGATAATACTTACACCAACTACAAAGAACACGCCGGCGAAAACGGCAGCTGGCATAGTGTGAAGAACCACTAGGAGAGGACCAGTCATTGTTCCAATCAGACCCAGGCCCATAAGGAAGTGGGAAACACGTTGCTCAACCACTGCGGTGGCTTTTACAATAGGTCGACGGATCTCGGTATCTTCACCCTCAGAGGTTGGAATTACCCTCAGTTCTGTCTCGTAAATGGTAAGGGAATCTGTGTGGACGGGTGCCTGATGATATGTTAGAAGAATCACAACACGCTGACAAAACTAGTACATACCTGCGGGACGAGGCCGTTGGGCATTGGCAAACCGAGAATACCAGAGACAAACGTCGTGCAACCGAGAAGAAAGAAATCCCAATGAAAACCACCAGGCTTCTTAAGAGGATATTGACGGGCCTGGGCAGTGATGCTGCTGACGTTCTTTAAAAATATCGTTAGCCTTGTACACAGAAGTCAAGATCGTGTAAACTTACATGATCATAGTAGAATAAAAGCATAGTCAAGAAGCCAAACGGCATAGCAATAAAGACCCATTTAACATCCAAGTTCCAAAAGTCGATTAGCCAGTCCCTAGGTTGCGTTGGGTAAAATGCTTTAGTGACGGGCACGCGCTCAATATGCGTTGCAGAAAGTCTTCCAGGGAAGTGAGAAAATCCGACCCAAAAGAGTGTCGGAAACTGTAGACAAGGTTAGACAGGTATTCGGGTCGGACAGCCTGTACTCACCACATAGGCATAATCCGCGAGAATGGTTCGAACTCCTGCTTTCCACACGGTACCAGATCCAAGTTTCTCGAGCCCATAAACTGTACCAAAGTATAGGATGGCAATGATACAAGCGAGATATCCTGCTGCAGACCCTTCTCGGTCGAATTCGTTTACGAGTTCCTCAACACCCTTGACTAAAGGCATTGTTAGCCACGCATCTTGACCGGTTCAAGGGCTCCAACTTACTGATATAGATGATTCCAACGTACATCCCGAATGACTCACTCGAGAAGTCAGTCACGTACCGCATATAATCACACGTATTAAAAACAGCAACAAGCCAGTGGAAGATGGCAGCCCAGATCCCCGTCCAAGCCATGAATTGTGGATAAATGGATATGTCATAGATCTTGAGAATATCGTAAATAGTGAAGTTGAACAAAGAAATAAGGCCTGTTACGCCAACAATGGTAAGGGGTTGGGTGCTCAGTGTACTGAACACGATGGCAGCTAGAGCTGAAGAGAACAGGGCTTCGTTTATGCCAAAGAATTGACCTGTACGGCGATACATGTCGAGAGTGTAGGCAATAGCTGGGAGAAGACTGCCAAGTTCGTCAGTATCATGTAGGTGTAAGTTGGTTGTGATGCTTACTTGACAAAGTACATTCGTATTGTACTAGCGACGACACGATAGGTGAAAGCATCAGTGATGTCGCTCCAGTAGTATGGTAGGCGACGCTTGACATCGTGATATATTCCCCGGCCAGGATGGAAGACTCTCCATCGTCGCCAACCTCGTCTGTTATCGTAACTATAGGATAGGTTTGTCTTTTCTTGTGACAAAGTAGCGCCACCGGATGAATCTCCAGGCTCTATGTCGTTGGACATGTTGACTGATGGCGAGTGCAACTGTGAAGGGGGTGAAGAATACAAGGAGGAAATGCAGAAGGGAAGGTAGGCTTGATACCTGAGCCGGGTATAAAGGGAAAACGAGAGCTGTGTTTCAGTGAAAGACGAGGAACAACCCGACCGATCAATGGCATCTGTCTCATTTATGCTTATCTTAACCCGAGCACTTGGAGTCTCTTATACTTGGCACACGCCGGTAGTCTTCGGGCGTGGCGTCTCATGGAAGAAGTGGATCCATGACTACATTATTGGCTGCAACCTTAGATCTAGCCATGTGGTTTTTCTGCCCGGGCAGTATAATCACTTGCAATATAGCACTTCTCGGTATTTCATGAATAGGTAGAATAGACATTCGTGAATGTGATTCATAATCATTTCGCTCGCTCAGTCTCCAGATTTCCTCCATGCTGTTGTCAAACTGCTCCCATGATCGGTTGTTCCCGATTGTTCCTCCATTCCTCCCGTGGTACCAGCCCTGCCTTTGAGATGTAGACTCATGCCAGCATGAGTCACTTACGTATAAGTCAAATGCGCACGGCAAATGCAAGAGACCAATGCAAAGGCGGTCGACATCCGCTATGTCTTTCTGCTCATCTGCTGCGGCGGCGGACTCGACGAAAAGTCTGTTTGATACCTGGTTAACATAGGAATATTACATCGTAGTAAGAGTCACATACCACTCTGATGAGAGCTCAATGAGAAGTTGTAGATCCTACGTTGCTCGCCCTGGTCGTGGCTCCACCCAAAACGGTTCTTAATATCTTCTTTGAGTAATAACATCTGGATATCAAATTCGGCTTGACATTGAACGTAGTCAACACCAGGTTTTCTATCCTCTGTGTGAAAAGGCATTGATTCCATATTGAACAAACTTCTGTAGTTGTTTTACATTCGTATAAAATGCAAAAGAAAGAGTAAATTTTGCAGAGGGAAAGAATCTCTTCAAGCATGAGATGTAAGATGACCAGGGCGGTCATGTCTCGCTGTCAGATGGTTCCCCACTTACTAATCACGGATAAAAAGTTCCCAGTCGACCAATGAGACGAGGGTATAAAGTTCCTCACAGTTGGTTCAGTGTCACGTAATCGTTACGAGAGGAGTGAGTCGGACGTCCGATGCGATACTTTGTGTTCCTTCGGATAACTGTACCCGAATGACGCTACCTAAATTCTAGAAGCCGTTGTGATTGAGAACCTTCTTGAACCAGTAGCTTGGATAATAAAAGATCCCCCAGACCAGGATCTTGATCTTTCTTTACACGATCGGCCGCTACTTGGTGACCGAGCTTGATTAGACTATTCTTTTCTTTTTCTCAACAGCCGAAAATGCCAAGATCAATCGGTATTCCTCGCGTCTCGTTTATGCAGCTGTCAGCTGCGTAGTACAAAGCCAGTCATCTGTGAAGTCTCATTGTGCCGTGTCATGAGCGGGAAAAGAGGCGCAAAGACCCTGAACCAAATAACAAATCACAGGATCCGGACCTGGCGGGAAACATCCTAAATATAAGCAGCCAGAAAACGACGGCGGACTTTGTCCGAGGTTCCGCCAATCAGTGACAGGGTATGGCGATGTCCCATTAAAGTGTTGGCGAGCTAGAATGTATTAAGAAGACCAGAAATTCTGCCCAAGCAGAAAATTCCATCTTCTCGACATCTTCCACTTTTTCATCTTTCGCGCGGGAACCCTTATCTTTCCTCTAGGACTATCAAAAATTACGTAATATTAGCCGATCCAAATATGGAGATGGAGTCCTTGCGCGAAACTTTAGAAAGGTCGGACTTCTTCAAGAACTTAACCGCCGCGCTATCATCCTTCCCTCTCGAAAAGCTCGTCAACCCGACGTTGGTTCTACGAGCTTTCGTCCAGGAAGGGGATAGCGCTGATGGTGACAGTTTTGGCACTTTCGAAGCCAATGAAGAAGCTCACTTACACTCGGTGCCGATTCGGCTTCTTACTTCGGTGCGTACTTTATTAATTAACCACCACTCAAACAGGTGAGGGTATCACTTACACAAATATGAGCTCATTTTGAAGGCGAAGATGCTATGCTGACGAATCTGATTGAAGCATAAAATCCCTTTGCGCAGTAACAGCACGTGCACCAACGAACATGCGAGTCCCCGATCCTCTTCGAGGCCAACATCTCCGGAGGGACGTATATCAGCCAATCGGAGCGAAAATCGAGACCAAACAGGTTCCCAAAGTCGACAGACACGAAAACGGCAGGGCGGTTTGAGGCTTGCTGCGGTGAATGGGAATGTGGCGGTAGAAGAAAATGGCGTTGAGAGCGAAAGTCCGAGGCAGATGCAAATCGGACAAGAGAACTTTCCGAAAAGAGCAAAGGTTAAACACGATGGTGTGTTTCATCCGAGGGAGTCCTCATTGGGCAAGTTTGTCGTCGGCGTTTGGGAGCAGATACACTCTGGGTTGATCCTTGAACCGCATGTTCTCTCGGAGCAGGGACAGCTCACAGCTACTTCGGCTGGTACTGGAGCACCTGGCGAGGTCATACCGGCTACTGTAGATGTGCAGAACCATCGGCCAGACCAGACTTGGGAATCGTTCAGTCGGAGTAATTTGTTTTGCCGAAGAGTCACGCAAGCCAGTCGCACATGCCGCTCCATCGAAGTGATTGTCCAAGCACGATGGGTTGAGTTGTTTGACTCATATGTCGAGCATCTTGCTGGCACTAATCCTGGTCTATCAACGACGAAAAGTCGAATGAGAGCCATATCTGAGGCATGCGCGGATTTTGGTTGGACTGAGAAGGAACTTCGAAACAAGATGGCCATATGGCGAGGATATAAGGAGATCAAAGATGTTCTTGGCTGGGTTGCTTTGATCTTCTCGGGAATGGGCCTTTATCGGCTGTGCAAGTACCGCATTGATTTCGACAAAGAAAAGTTCTCTCGAGCCCGAGCTTTAAGGATGAGGATGGAAGTCGCCGCCGATACTTTGCATCACAATTGGCGACAGCTGTTGGCTATTGTGGGTGAGCCAACCGAGAGACGCTTCGTTGGACATCCACACGACTGGGTAGTCCATCAGGATGGCTCAGACCCAGTGCCTCTTCGATCAACATACCTGACATACGATCCCAATTTCACCTTCGAACATCTAGATGAGTCAGTTATCGATATCGCATCTTTCGGAGCCGATGACCCTCGTTGGACTCCCCCATCCACAGCGGTATCCGTACCAGGATCCAATACCTGCAACCTGTGCAGCCAAGTACAATCCAACGAAGCCGCAGTCAACGCTTGCAAATGTTTCCCCAGCCTCTTCGGCGCTCCCAGATTTCCGACAGCAGTCCAAGTCTTCCGCACATCCAACGGTCGGAATAATGGTCTTCAAGCTTTGGTCGCTTTTGAAAGAGGCGTCGCAATCGGAGAATTTGTCGGCTTGATCACCAAAGATATCGAAGACCAAGATGTTCTGGATAGTAAAGTGGGTGGAAGACGGTTTCAGATCTGGCAAGGCCGACAAGGTAACTTTACTCGGTTCGCCAACCATAGCTGCAAACCCAATGCGCAGTTTGAGAAATTCGTCTGGCTGGGTACCCAGCATATTTTACTGGTAAGTAAAGGCATCGAAGCAGGAATGGAGGTCACGGTGGACTATTCTGAGAGTTACTGGCGGGGTCTGGATAAGAAGTGTCTTTGTGGAGAGTCTTGTTGTCGGTACAAGAAGAATGAGAATGCGAGGTAAGCGTGTTGAGAAATCAGAAGCCCTCAAATGCGTTGATACGCAGCGTACATACAGCGTTCATCCACCAACTGCATATAACACGATTCCGTCGGTACTCTTTTTGTAGATTCTACTCCATCATAACCGACATTTCTGTCTCAAATTGGACCAAGACCATCGCTACACTAGCCGCGATGTGGTGTGCCTCAGCATCCATCTCATCCGGTGGTCCGGAAATGAGGGAGGGCTGGAACATGCTGATGAGTCTTAGCTTTGTCGTGTTGTTACTTTCAGACCAGTACGCGAACACGCCAATTATGTCCATAATGTAAACAAGCAGATGGCGGCTAAGTGGTGGCAGTTCCTTGACGAGGCCCGTTACTATTTCCAATACCCTGGGTGACTCCACATGGTCTAATTCTCGATCAATAAACGGCGTGAGTTCTGACGTAAACCTGTTGTAAAAGGAGTACGGGATGATTGGTTCCGGCAAGCTTTTCAGATATCGCAAGAGAATACCAGCTGCATCGTGAACGGTGTACCCAACCCAATCAAGGCCCTTTCCATATCGCGGAGGTGAGTCGAAGGCTGCTTGCAGCTGGCGCATACGGACAGGATTCCCAGCAGTGGCAAAGATATCCTCAACTTGAACGCCTAGATATGAGACATGTGAGTAGATATATATATGCTTTGGATGTGGTAATAACCTTTCTCCTTCAAGAATATACCTCCTTTAGCGACAACAATGGGTATGTACCCATATATTTCTGACTGCCCCTCATCGTTGATTCGACTAATAGCAACATTGGCCGACCTAATGCTTGTTTGGAGTTCAACCCCAAAAACATGTTGTGAAACAGCAACTTCTGGTTCAAGTTCTGGTTCAAGTTCAGGTCCCGGACCTCGTGGTATACGGAACAGACCTTTCAGTCGGTCCCGCCGCGACGGTTTTGCTGGGTCTGACTGCTGCAGGTCCTCTACGCGGATAGTGTTAGCAGCAGCAGGTGAGAAGTCATAACACTCCTTGTTAGCTATATCGCTAGCGTAGATTGGAAGAGCCTGAATGCCAATGTGAGAAACCTCGGATAGACTGAGACCGGAAAGCATCGACCAAGATGCCGTTCTTCCGGCTGAGCTGATGATAGAAAAGGCATCCGAGTTGTCTTTAGCGACAACTCGATATGCTCTCGAGCTCATCAGGATTTCCTCAAACGCAAATCCGTAAGGGTTGCGCTGCCATTCTGGCTGCTTGTTGGGAGGAGAAGAGTCAGGTTGAGGCGACACCTCTACCTCGGCAGTATTTCCCACACTCAATGGATCAAGCCTCGATTCTATTGTCTCCTTCGGCATTGTCACCTCATCGCGTACCTCGAGCGCGACGAGCCGTTCTTTGAGAGTGGGATCCCGTGATAGAGCCTCTTCCACTAGGTCACAGAGTCTGTCGACTCTACTCTCAGCCTCATCTTGTCGTTGACTAAACGGACTAAGGTCAGTAACAGCTACAGTTGAGAAAAAGAAATGTGCCTCTGCATACCAAGACAGTATTGTGAGCATAAGGGTCAACGATGATTTGTGGGATTCAAGCCGCACAAGCACCGCCTTGATCTCTTTGTCCTTACTTGACCAACGCAGCCGATCAAGAACTTTCATTTCGGCATCATTCTGCAGAGCGATGGCGAAGGTGTCAAGCTCCGAGAATGTCGTGACACATGCTGCCAGCGTCGCGACTACCTGCTCCACCATAATGAGAGAGGTTCGTGACCGGGGAGCACGACGGGCACCCATGATGTACAGCTGTAGCGTTGTGAGGACATTTTGTATGTCGCTGACCTCAGACAAGATGCGATTGCATTCTTTAGGCGCATTGCGAGCTTTATCGATGACGTTGGCGAGTATTTTCGATACCTGAGCGGCAGCCGTGACAATGCCCACGACACTAGCTGCGATGCTCAAAGGGTCGGCCATATTTCAGTCTCAATATGCGAGGCTCTCACAACCTTCAAACTCCGATCTTCTGAAGAGCGCGCATTTCGTGATGGGATAAGTGAAGGTTGTTCCTGCAAAAGCGGGGTTGATACAGCATCGGAAATGCTTATGTTCAGCTGAGTCCCGTCACTCGAGGCGCAGCCTGCATAAGCGCCCGCCTTGTGCGGACCACCATCTGGTTTGATAAGTAATGGCGTTTTTTTGAAGGCTCCAACAGCCCTTCCTTTCAGTCATAAGGTGGTGGCTCTTCGATGAATGTAGGAAAGTAAGTTTCAAGTATATTGCATTGCTTTCGTATATCTCTATCGCAGATTTCCTCCGCCCTGTTTGTTCCCTTAGTCTCGCCATCACATGCACCCGATTGTTATTCACCTGTCTATCGCTTCTATAGATGGGTTTTCTTCACAATGACCTCTTCCAAAGTAGAGATCAGTTCCTGAATCTCCTCGCCTATGAGAGTTAGTATTGCCTCTCATTATGTCGTTGGAGACTTACGTGTGTTATAGTGTGCCATGCTCACTCGCACAACTCCATCTGCGGTATCCAAATCGAGCAGCTCCTTGACCAAGCGATGGGAGTAAAAGTGGCCGTGCTTCAATCCAAATCTTGAGTTGCTCTCAATAGCAGCCACGACACTTCGCGAGTCCCAACCTTCAACGATGAAGCTAACGATAGGTACTCGGTCGTCCGTGCTGGCACTGGGTTCGCCGTAGATAGTAACGTCCTCTCGTTTCGATAGATAGTCCAGCAGCAATTCTTGGATCTCTCCCTCCTGCTTGATGCTATCCTCCCAGCCATGCTCCACTAAGTGGTCCACCACAGCAGGAATACTCGCTATCAACTCGTAGCTCCCAGCAGCAAAACCAAGTTTATCAGCTAGAGTTTCAGATGCGTTGAAGTAGTGGCCTAGAGGCTTAAGTTGCTTCTGGGCTTCTCGACTCGCGTACAGCATGGAGATATGAGGTCCAAAGACCTTATACCATGAAAGGCAATAAAAGTCAACTCCCAAGTCCTTCATATCGACGCCTCGATGAGGAGCATACGCGACTCCGTCGACGCAGACATACAGATTTGGATACTCATGTGCAGCAGCTGTGATGGCTTTCACATCGTGAATTGAGCCAAGTAAATTTGTAGAATGGGTGAGAGCGAGGAATCTTGTTCTGCCCGACAGGAGCGGTCGCAGAGTATCCACTGTGAGTTTTGGGTTGTTTCCCTGCCCTTCTGGATTCCAAAATTTGACAAATAACCCTTGTCGCTCTGCGAGATCTAGCCACGGGGCGATATTGGCTTCGTGGTCTAGTGCTGATACGATGATTTCGTCACCTTCTGCGAATATGAGGCTCAATGCGAGGTTGCGGAGAAGTTGAGTTGAAGAAGCGCCATAGACTAGACTATGCATCAGCTATGGCTCATGCAATAAGATCCCTGGTTTCTCATACCGACTTCATCTGGTAGCGCATTGATGTATCGCGCACCCGCCTCATACCCTTTGCTCACCTTCTGTGCTGCTGTCTGGCTGCATCCGTACGTCCCACCCATTTGCACATTCGTAGTAATCAAATAGTCCCGTATCCTAGAACAGTGAGTGAAGGTTCGAATCCAGGATTTATCAACTCACGAGTCGGCAGCAGCACCTAGAATTTGGCTTCCGCCCGCGTTATCGAGGAACACCTGCTTCTGTTGCAGGGCAGGGAACTGGTCCCTTAGAGCCTTGATGTCGGAAACCATCATCACTGATTTTTCAATACAGATTGAAAAACGCTCGAATCTGTGAAATCTTTCCTCAAATTGTTAAAGGGTCAAAGATTGCTCTTTCTAAAAGGCCAGGTTGTATGTATGAAGCTCTGCCGGGGGAAGGCGGGGTAAAGTCATACGGAGGCCCGATAATTATGATGCAATTATTCGCGGGGGATAATGCGGGCGAAAAAGGCAGGTAGGACTAGATTCAACATTCAAGATTGCGATAGGAAAAAGTAAGCAGACTTGATCCGATGGCAGGGGTTCAATCTTGGCTTATCATTCAATGGCATTCACATTAATTGAAGAACAACATACATGACCGCACACCTGAAAAATGAGTATTATGGTGAGTCACATTAAGAAGCTCGAAAGAAATTAAAGAAAAGAACAAGCTGGATGTTAGTAGCATATGTCTCGACTATTTCTATGAGGCTATCGCACCTGCTCAATCTGGCTTGTGAACGGGTTGAACTAAGCTACCACTGATGCAGGAACAATGCACGAAACAGCGCCATTGATGTCGCCTACCCTTTATGTTGTTCCAGATTTCAGTCCTTATTGAGGAGTGTCTACTCAGTCAGTTTTGCCAACGTCAGTTTATCTTGTCATCACAACCTCTACTTCAGTGATCATGTACATCCAACTTCATTCATCAGATGGCAGCCAGCAACCATCAACTATAAAAGCTACGGATCAATGCTTAGAATTGCATTCAAACTTCTTCCAAGACACGCAATCGCCCTACTAAAGCAACGCTCACTCTCGTCGTCAAGAGTCCGACATAACATACAAGCCACAAAGTTCAAAGAAAGCCTCGAGCTCAACCACTCAAAATGTGTACATACACTCACCAATTTACAAAGTGCAACCAATGCAGCGCTATGATCGGCGAGGACAATCTATTCATAGTTCGATGCAAACTCAACAAACAGGGACGCGCGTGTGAGAAGAAGACTGATAACCTACCGGCTATATACGCTGATCCTGAGGAGTGTATAACATGCTCGAAGGCGAAGAAGTGATACATTCTGCCTATTGTTGATGAAGGCCAGGTGGTAGAGAGGTATCAATCATAGCATTCAAATAAGAGCTAGAGATTATACAAAGTCTATCTGACAGTAAAAGTGATGCTTCTGTTCAGTAGTGTTCGTGCAAGCTCGGCGATGGTACCCGGCGTCGGCACGGAGGAACATACTTCCTTTGGACCACTTGACACAACCATCGTTCATGAGCAACCCTCCAATATTACAAGTGAAACCTTTCAGATCTTGGGAGATCTCAGTGCTATATAATGCCCTCTAGCCCTCCAGATATGACCTTTTGTCGGGTCCCGCCAGCTGGGAAGAGTCGCACAGGGCTTTGTAATCAAGTCAAGATGTGTACCACGGTCCGTATCATGACCAAATGCTCAACATGCTGGTACGTCATCAATACGACGCATGGTGTAACTCAGCAGTGCGAAGGGTATATCGAGAATGGCGTTTGTTCTGGTGTGCATCATCCGACCAAGACTGAGTATGCGGGTGAATCAAGTTGTCCTGAGTGTGTGAAGAAGAAAAGGACTGGTAGATGAGATGGAGGGTCAATTTGAGGATCTTATGAAGGGCAGAACAGCGAGGGTTCAGGCTTTGGAGTGTCAGCGTGTGTAATCTGCAAGTATGTGTGGTTAATTTTAGGATGGTTGTTTGGAGTGGTCAATGTGACGGTTGGGTGTTATGAAATTTAAGTTGGCGATCCAATGATGTATGTCTATTCGGAAATCTATAAAATGCAGCCAATCTATAGTAAAACCCTGAAACTGAAAGTCGAAAGAAATCCATATCTACATCATAACCATCGCAGCGCACAGAGCTCCCAGACTCAGCCACATCTTGGGCATGTTTCCAGAAGCACTGTTCTCGTCGCTCTCCGCGGTAGAAGAGGCAGTGCTTCCTGTTGAGGTAGCATCAGCATCCGCACCGGTTGTCTCAGCAGCTCCGTTGTTCTTGAAGTCGGTGCTAGCGGTCTCGCTTGACTTGGCGGTAGACATGGTGGTAGCTTCGGATTCGGAGGTGGTCTTGCTGGCGGAGTCGGAGGAAGTTGTGGAGGCGGCTTCGGCAGCAGATTTTGTCTCCTGCTCCTTCTCCTCGTCCTTTTCGCTCATGTTGCCCTCCCTGCCGCTGTCCTTCTTATCAAAGTCGATGCTCTTGTAGGATCCGGAGCTGTCGCCGTAGGTGTACTCCTTGGCGGGGTTGAGGTTCTGAACCTTGATCTTCTGGACGGTCATGGTGTAAGGGACATCCTTGTAATCGGTCTCTCCGCCAGCCCACTGGATAGTTCCCTCGGCGTTATCAGGATCACCACCAGCCCAGATTCCGAGCTTCAATCGCATGGGTGTTTGAGGGTAGTTGGACTCGGCGAACTTGACAGTGCGGACCTGAACGTCGTTGACGTACCAATCGACGGATTCGGGGGTCCAGTTGACGGTGTAGTTGTGGAATTCGCCTTGGTTGTTGTCGGCGGGGAATGTGAGACTTTGGGTGTTGTCGCTGCTGGCCTTGGCGTACCAGTTGGTCTGGACTTCGCCTCCAGCACCTCCAAGGAACTCCCAGTCACTGTCATGGTCAGCGAATGCATATGTCGCATAATGAGTAAACTTACACCTCGTCGAGGACATCTGACAGCATCACAATAGAAGAGACAATACCCACACCGGGTGCAGCCTTCATGTGAACCTCATAACGACCAAAGAACATGTACCACTTGCTCTGAAGGGTTGGCGAGTCACCCTGCTTGTTAACAGAGAACTCGGCACCTTCCGAAGTGTACTTGACTTCTCCATGGCCCGTTCCCTCCCAGTTGTCGTCGTCGGCGCCCTTTGTGAAGTCGAAAGAGTACAAAGAAGCATCCAGTCCGGGGTTAGGCTTGCATCCCGCTGTCAATCATATCAGTTCTGCTACAGCCCATAGGCGGGGCTTATTTGCTTACACTTCTTCATGGGATTGCAGTCGGAATAAGTTTGGCCGTAGGCTGAGGCTGCGAAACCCGCAACCAAAGCGACCTTGGACCAAGCGGAGACCATTGTGATTGATTGATTAAAAAGAATATTATTATATATAAAAAACGAATGAAGTGGTAAACCAAAACAGCAATAACGAGAGACTGTATGGAGTATTAAAAAAGAGTAAAAGAATGCGACGTTAGCCCACCACTTAAAGACTGGTCAGAAAGAGCAAACTTTCGGCAAGTGGGAAAAGAGATGAAGAAGGGGGAGGGTCAAAGTGGATATAAAAACAAACAATGGTCTTTGTTAGGTGCCTACGAATGCGACATTTCTTTTCCTCTTTCTGTCTGCTGCGCCTACCTAAGCAGACTTCATTCAAGAGTGGTTTAGCTGATCTTGGCTAATGACCTGTTAGGTAGGTTGGTAGACTTGGTTATCAGCGATACGGGGAACGAAATGAAGATGGTCGCTGATTATTCTGGGCCCCTGGTCTCGAGTGGGTACGCAAGCTCTGACGCGTAATAATCCATCATCCTTGCTTTTATCGATTATTTACGGGGAAGCTGGATGATCTGACCCTTAGTTTATCTGTTTACGGTTCGGCCAAAGATTTCAAGTGTCATCATTGACTTCCATTTTACTTTGCCCTGACGATCCATTCTCTTAGCCAAAGGTTGACGGTGGAGGGGGGGACTGTTAGTCAGGCACTGAATCCTCTTGTCAGCTTGCATAGGGGTTAGTCAAAAGCCTCGCCCTAATCTTAGGGCGTAAAAAAAGAGATGGACCAAGACACCATCTAAAAATGGCACAGAATTGTCAATAATTTCGTCTCTTCAGTTGAGTGCTCGTAAGATTTAATTGAAGGTGAGATAACAGCAGCTCAGTCAGGCGAAATTTGTCGCTTGTTATACGAGCACCTTGTCTATCTGCTACCGTTACATTCTTCATCCCCATTCGGATCTATACGACACTCGATAAGAATGCTTATCATGAGGAATTTGATCCTCAGCTGAAAATCCAAGTTTAGTTGGGTCCAGGGCTTGAGTTTGGGGCTCTCGGCGCCCTTACAGCACTAAAATTGGGCTAGTGAGATCTCGACTCCATGGATCGGCACGGTCGGGATGAGTTGTAACTTGTAGGGTAGGATTTGATCAAGATTCGCAATCATCAAAAGTCATTGTTTTGAGATCCGATTCTTGAGACAAGAGCATATACATGTGATGTAACACCGAAGAAAGTAGTCAGACAACTTTCCGATACATATAATCTGAAGTTTTGATGGAACCGTAAGCGCTTGTCGAAGCATCGTTGCTTCTGTGGTCTTGAGTCAAGCGTTGTGCTCTGATCATTGTCAAGTCTGGACGACACCAACTATCATTTAACAACTATCACGTGGACTATGCCAAGCTGTAAAAGAAATGAAGACGCAATCAATTACAAACGACCAAGGCTCACTATCTATTTAACTTTTCTTGGTACTCTCAATTCTTGACCGTTGTTTATGTGAAGCTTCGCCAAGCCAGATACCAAGCTCAACTCCAATCTGAGCCCCCTGATCAATCATACTCAAATGACCAGCCTTATCGATAACGACAATCTCCTTCGCCTTGAGCGTGTCACTCAATCGATAAGCCACTTCAACTGGCAGCCACTTGTCATTTTTACCCCAAATGATCTTGACTGGCAGCTTCGGCCCAACCTCCCCGTACCGCCCCTCGACTTCTTCCGTGCTCCGCGAATTAGCCTGGCATAATTCTCTAATGAAACCTTGTTTGCCGCCTTCCCGCGTCCACGGCGCTTTAAGCATCTGCATGGTTTCTTTGGGAAGTTCGTAGTACGCGGCGTCGCTGATGTAACTTTCTAGAATACCTTCGAATGCAGTGTCGGGCAGTTGTTCGAAGATGTGTGGGTTCTCGGCCATGCTTTTGAAGAGAGGTTGGCCGAAGGGGCCAATTGCGACGACGTCAATTAAGCACAGACTCTCGTAGGGCAGATCATGAAGGAGATAGCCTCGTAGACTGACTAAACCACCGTTATCGTGAGCGATAATATGTGTCTTATCGTGAGACCAGTTTTTCTTCCATTCTTGGAAGAGCGCGGCGTAGACCTCTGCTTGACGCGCGAGGTTGCTGTCGAACTTTTCTACTGGGTTCGTGCTGGGTTGTTCCCCTGGATTGAGGACTTCAGCGGGTGTCTCGCCAAAGCCAGGCCTGTCAAAGAGATGAACGCAGAATTGACGCGACAGCGCCAGCGCAAAAGGAGCCCAAACACGAGAGGACCAGGGCGTTCCGTGAATAAAAATAAGAGGAGGGAGACTTTTATCGCCTATAGAGCCCCATTTTACATCGTAGGTGTGAGTTGAGGTCTCATAGTGGAAGCTCTGAGTGAGAGCTGTAGGGTCTTGCGATGAGGTCATAATGGGAGTCTTGTGAGTTGAGATGCGCTGTGAGAGTGCTTGATTGATGAGTCGAGGGAGAAATTGAGACTGCAATGAGCGCGATACTCTGGCAATATTTATTCTCGAATGATCAACGTTTAATGCAGCCTATGATGAAATGCGATCGAGTTTCTGCTTAACTGAGGGTGAGATTTGCCCCGCGCCTTTATCTCGACACATACTCACTGAAAATGACATCGTCCTGCTTCACGCACCTAATGAGAGCAATTGTCACTCGGACTCGACAGAGATATGATTCCATCAATTAGTCCAGGACCAAAACACTTGAAGAAACATATAATGAATTGATTGGCCTTCATAAAAAAATATTATTCTCGAAGTCCTTCACATTCAACCATCTCTTGGCAGTGACGATGATGTAGCACGCGCCCTACGCCCTTCAATTGACACCCAAGATAAGGACACTTTTCGCCGCTCGTTTCTAACCATCCATCTTCTTCTACAATGCACATGACAACATAAGAAAAGGCATCTTCAAAATGTCAACAACGACAGCCGTCCAGCTCGAAGCTCTCGGCAACGGACAACACTCGGAAGCTCCCTCTTCGACCCTTCGTCCAAGAGCAGGACTGGCTGAAACCAGCTCCTCCCACCACAATGACTCTGATGACCCAGCCCTTGAAGCTTCGCGCATCGCAGATAGTACTGTCCCAGATGGAGGCTATGGCTGGGTTGTTATTATAGCCTGTTCGGTGGTTGCTTGGTGGGTTATCGGATTGAGTTATGTCTGGGGCGTATATCAACGCGCCCTCGTCGAGAGAGGAGTTGGATCACCTCTCGCTTTATCCTTCTGCGGTTCCATTTCCCCAGCGCTTATGGCAACGGTCGGAGTTCTTGTCGCGAGAATGATTCGTTCCTTCGGGACGCGAAAGCTCAGCTGCGTGGGCATTGTCCTCATGGCTCTATCTTTAATCTGTGCGAGCTTTGTAACGGACCATCTGGTGGGATTGATCTTCCTCCCCGGTGTGCCGTTGGGTCTGGGCATGAGCGGCTGTTTCATGTCGTTCTCTACTGCACCCGCGCAATACTTCAACAAGAAGAGAGGACTTGCAAATGGATTGATCTATGCTGGTGGTGGCTTCGGTGGCGCGATCATGAGTATCGCCACAGACTCTTTGATCGAGAAGTTCAACGTTGAGTGGGCTTTCCGTATCACAGGATTGTTGATTCTTGTCACGGGCCTTCCAGCAGCGTACCTTATCAAGGAGAGAATACCACTCGCCAAAACAGGGATCGTGGACTGGAACTTATTCCGTCAACTCAACTTTGCCATCCTCTTCTTCGCTGCTGGCATTGGCATCTTCCCTCTCCTGGTCCCGCCTTACTTCCTTCCCTTGTACTCCAGCTCCATGGGCCTCAGTACAAGCACCGGTGCTGGCTTGCTGGCCGGCTTCAGTTTCGCATCAGCTGTCGGCCGTATCGTCAGTGGCTATTTCTGCGACAAACTAGGCCCAGTGAACACTCTTGGAGCTTTCTTCTTGGGTAATTCGCTTACTATGCTTGCTCTTTGGCCTGCTTCGACGACACTTGGTCCGTTGGCTGCCTTCGCCGTTTTGAACGGCCTGATGAATGGTGGTTTCTTCTCCTCGATGCCGACCGTTGTCTCGAACGTTTTTGGGTCAGCGCGTGTATCCACGGCAATGGCAATGATGATCGTTGGCTGGGTGCTCGGTTATCTCCTCGTAAGTTCACAACGACAAGTGTAGGACGCGACTAACAAGAACAGGGATCTCCTATTGCCGGGTTTCTACTCCAAAGCCACGGTGGTGCAGAGGGAGGACTTGGTGCTTATCGCCCGGCGATGTTCTATGCTGGAGCAATGTCAGCTGTTGCGACTATGTTGACAGCCTTCTTACGATGGAGAATCAGCCGAAAGCTTCTCGCCAAGGTGTAAGGGATACATGATATCGGCATGGCAATGGAGAGCGAGAATGATTTACTATTTTTGCGATGTAGGGTTGCTACCAATCTATACTTGAAGTACCATCACCCGTCGAACATCCAGAACTACTCGATGCGCTTCCTTGTGTCCTCTTCCTTCGTCCCTTGACCTTGGGCACCGTAATATGTCGGAACACCTTTCGCCCCAGCTTACTATACAGCGGTAAAACACCGCCCGCTTCAATGAGAGTCTCTTCAACTTCTGACTGCTCGTAGCGGAAAGCCTCATCTGAGCCCTCGATGTGGATGGTCTTGTCGTCCTTATTAATTGTGATTACTGCATCTTCTTGTGCGAGCTCGTAGAACCGAGGGTCTTGTAGCTTGATGTTGAACAAGCCCATGTTCAGCTGGTTCCGCTCATCTGAAAGGTGTCAGTAGTTGATAGCGGTGGGAGAATTGGAGGACCTACAGATAAAGGCGAAGCCCTTGGCGATAACGGCTTCGACGCCGGCTCCTTGCAAGGCCCGGACCGCGTCCTCACGAGATGATCCACTGCCAAAGCCATGTTCTGCAACACTGGAGAATGTCAGCTTCCGTGGTATGGAGTGAAACGCAAGGGCAAAAACTTACATAACTCGTGACCCATTATTGACCTTCTCTCTGAACTCTGCTCGGTAGTATTGGAAGCAGTGACTTCCGAGATCAGCGTTGTCAATTCCAGGCATAAACTCGGCGGGGATGACCGCATCACTAGGAGTCTGTTAGTGTTGATTCAAGACACAGTCATACCTTTGACTTACGTATCAACGTTCTCTCCAAACCGCTGAATCTTAGATCGAAGCAGTCGAGCACTTGGCGTTCTTGACATTTCTGACTCAGAATCCCCACCATCAAAAATCTTCGGAACTTCAGCCGAAGAGGCCTCAGGACTCGGCTCACTAATCTTGAGCACTGGTTGCAACCCCTTCGCCCTACCGCCACTAACGAGTCTCTCCAACTTGTCGCGATCCAACTGATCCAGCAGGAACTTGGGATCCGTAACAACCATATCGAAACTCGACGCCGCAACAGCAGCAGCACATGTGATGTTGCCAAAACTTCCCTTGCCCATTCTGTTTCTGAAGTTGCGGTTTTGAGAAGACAGCCACACTTCGCCTTCACCTGCTACGTCAACGTCGTTGATGCCGACACAGTATGAGCAGCCGGGTGCGCCGACCTCGAAACCCGCTTGGCGGTAGATATCGAGCAGGCCGTGCTTGTTAAGGCGGTTGATGATGATGAGACTTCCGGGTGTGACGCGGCGTTTGCCGTGGGGCGAAGGACGCATTCCTGCGTAGAGACCGGCCTCGAGAACTAGCGCGCCGATGATAAGGTCTTCTTCTGTGGTGGTACAAGCTCCAATGAAGCATCCGTCTAGCTTCATGTCGGCTTTCTCCCAGATAGGAACGACGTCATCCGGGTTTGGGTACATAGCCATGGTCAAGCGGACTTCTGAGAGATCAATAGTCCTCTCATCCACATACTTCGCTCCTTGATCAGCTCGGAAGTAAAGACCGCCTTCTCTGTGCTCAGGCAGCTGCCGTCTGGCAATCCAGGAAGAAGTCTCCTCATCAGCCTCGAAGCAAGTACCCATACCACCAAACTCAGTCGTCATGTTCGCGATGGCAAACCTCGCGTCCATAGACAACTCCTTGAGGCCGGGGCCACCGTACTCAACAGCTCGTTGGAAAGCGATAGTGTTGCGCTTGAAGAGACCCAAGATGTGAAGAATGACGTCTTTGCCACCGACCCCAAAAGGTAGTTTGCCAATGAAGTTGATACGGCAGACTTCGGGGACGCGAAACCACGTCTCGCCTGTCACCATGGGCATGACAACGTCTGCAGCACCGAAACCGACGGCGAATGAACCCATGCTGCCTGCCGAGCAAGTATGCGAGTCACTGCCAACCACTACGCGACCAGGCTGTGCCCGCTCACGAGTAAAGTCGGTGTGCATAATGCTCGTGTTGGCAGGAAGGAAGTCAATGATCTTAGCTTCCTTCCTGAAACGCTCTGCCTTGGCGATAAGACCCTTTTGCCGAGGCTGATAGTTCGTTCTTGGGTCGACGATATGGTCCACAGCCAGCCAAAGACGATCATTGCGGAAAGGTCGAGGCCGTCCCATTTGATCATAAGTCTTCTCCATACCACCCCAGAGGAGTTCGGATGTAAGCGTCCAGTCCACTTTGACGCAGATCATGTCTCCGGTTTCGACGTGGGGTTTGGAAAGCCCGATGGCTGCATGGGTGAGGATCTTCTCGATGATACCCATGGGACGGCGCTGTTCTGTGAAGTTGAAGGATGGTGGTGATGGTTGAAGGGTTGATGAGTTTGCGGTGTCTGATGAGTTGAGAGCTTCGAGATAGTAGTCAAAGTTGTGAAGAAGAGTAAGCATGAAATCGTCGGGCGTAGCTGTACCACCGATGTCTGGTGTTCTAGTGTCGGATCCAACTTGATCGATGGGGTCAAGAGTGCGACGGATGGCTTTTGACAAGGCTTCAGCCTCAGGTTTCAAGCCCAGTGAGAGCTCCAGCATTAAGCCAACTGCTTGTACGATACCAAGTGGATTCTCAGCCTTGTTTTTGGGCTTGAGATTGAACGGCTCAAAGACACCAGGTGTCCTTGAAGAGCTTTTGCTGTAGATGGTGGAGACAGCGGCTGATGCAAGGACATCTGGAGATCCAAGAATGCCACCTGCTTGATCGGAGAGGATATCGCCAAACATGTTTTCGGAAAGAATGATGCCGTTCAGACTGCAGGGATTGGAAGAGAGAATCATGGATGCAGTGTCAACAAGAACATGATCCAACTCGACCTCGGGGAATTCGTTCAGAAAGATGTCTGTGACAACAGATCTCCACATTCGTGAGGTCGCCATAACATTCGCCTTGTCAATAGAGTGAACAGCCTTTGGCGGAGTGAACTGCATAGCGTATGCACCAGCCATCCGCGCCAACTTCTCAATTGTCTGGCGAGAATACACCGTAGTGTCATACGCTTCCCCACCAGGACCAGCTTCTTGCTTGGGCCCATAGTAGACACCACTCGTCAATTCCCGAAAGAATGTGATATCGAGGTCTTGAGCCAGCTCAGCTTTATAAGCACTCAGCTCAGCCAGCCGAGCGGAGGGGAACTTGACGGGTCTGATATTCGCAGACGCTCCAAGTTCTTGCCGAAGTGCCAGCAATCCCTTTTCTGGCTCAATGCCATACTTGGGATCACCGCAGGCACAAACTATTGTGGCATCAGACTTGTGACATGCGTCTAATGTGGAGTTTGGCAAGGCTGTTGAGTGGCCTGCTGCTAGAGCGACACCTCCGAAGTCGTGTCTTGAGATTTGGAAGGTTACACCTGGACGGATGTTCTGGATGAGGTGTAGGGTGCGCTCTGCGTATGACGCGAGTTGGGAGCCATGGGCGCCCCCTGGTAGAATGGATACCCGGCAAGACAATTGATCTTTGATTAGAGGCATGGTGAAAAATGCTTTGCTTTACTGGGTCTGTCTATCTATACCTTGTAACCTTTTCTTCATGTTATATACAGGAGACAATACTAGAAAGCGGGCAAAAAGCATCCGACATCGGTATTGCATATCAATTCAGGACCTATGAGAGATTCTGATACCGTGACAATGGTTGCTGACCTTTGTTAGCTCCTTGACCGGCGCCTCGCGGTGGTGAAGCGGGGCCGTTCTTATCCGGCGGCGTCCGCTCCCCGCATTGAACTAAGCATAACCGGAGGAGCCAACCGGGAACCAGAGATAGTAAGAAGCTTTGAGCAATGGACTAGTATCTTTATTTGGACTGGTATGATGAAACCGGAAGTTTGTGTACAGTTTGGTACAGTAGCAGCGTGGCGCATAACCACCAGCCAGTGGCGTGCATAGAGCGAGAGTGTGAGATCCATAGAGCAAAGACGCCAGTGACATTTCACCCATGGATACTTCTTGTAGAACTTGAAGAATACATATAATCGAGGCTATTAGGCTATTCTTGGACTACTCTTGCATAGCATTCCTATCGTGTTTCTGCTTCAGCTGTACCCTACATCAAGATGCCACGAAGTTATCTTGCATATAAGCGCAAGGATAATACGGTACTTGTAGAAGACATTGAACAGTCCAGTAGTGAAGGCGTGATGCAAGACATGAGTGCTATTGATGAGCTATGCAACTAAGTCTAATAAACAAGGGCATCTAATTCTTCCACTGGTACCCATTCGCACCATTCGCTCGTCCCTCATACTGATATCTCTCTTCCAACTCATAATACTTATTAAAGCCAACACCATCACAAACCTCTGCATAAGACAGAACAACGGGCGGCTTTCCAACAGTCATTGACCCCTTGATACCCTCCAATGCCTCGCGAATACTCTTCAGCTTGGCAGCAACAAGCGTCCAAGGATAAGATACCGCGCTATAGCCAATCTCAGCGAGGTCCTTGGCAGACAAATTCTGTGTCTTCCCTCCCTCGATGATGTTAGCAATTACGGGGAAGTTGAGGTCTTTGCGCAGACGCTCCATGGATTCGCGGTCGGGGAGGGCCTCGACAAAGACGGCGTCTACGCCAATCTCTATGGCTTTGCGGGCACGGGCGAGAGCTTCATCGTAGCCATGGATCAAACTGTCTGTGCGGGCCATGATCCAGATGTCCTGGCCTTCGTTTCTGGCATCGACGGCGGCTTGCCACCTAGCGTAAGCTTCACTGCGGGACACCACACTCTTGCCTGCGGTGTGACCACATCCTGTCATCTTGAGTTAGCATGACAGCCTTGATAGTAGAACGGGTTTGGGTACGACTTACGCTTTGGCCAGGACTGGTCCTCGATCATGATGCCTGCAGCACCAGCCAATGCGAATCTACAGAGAACACTTAGTCTTGCTCTATCAACCTTTGGGTTGGAAGCCGCTTACCCTTGGACAGTCCTGCGGACGTTCATTGGGCTACCGTATCCTGTATCGCCATCCACAATAACAGGAACATTAACTTCCCTGATGACTTCTTGAACCTTGTTCACCACCTCTCCAAAAGCGATATATCCTGTATCGGGCAGTCCAAAAGCAGAAGCCATCGGGTAACCCGCCAAGAAGACAATCGGAAAGCCGGCTTCTTCGCATAGGCGGGAGCTCAAGGCATCGTAACTGCACACATTGGCGACGATCTTGGAAGGGTCCTCATGAGCTTCCTGGATAAGAGCACGGACACAAGAAGCTTTGATAGAGGGAGTAGCGCCGCGGCAATTGGCGAAGTCGATGCTGACACCCTTACCAGTGCTTTTGATAGGAGGGTATTGGCTTGCTTCGAAGGTGAAGGGGTAGGGGTTGGTGTTGACAATTGACTTGGACATGATGATAGTTTGGTGTTGTTACTGTTAATGTTTTGTGTCTATTCGATTGCTTGATGCTTATTACTCTCAATTGCACCTGTTCTTTGCATCTCTTTTATACTCAGAATTGCTGCACCTTGGCCCAACATGCTCCGATTTCAACCCCGACTTTCGGTACCGACTCGGCGAGCTTCAAATATGACATGGAAACACCATTTGTTATTTAGACTTGAGCATCCCACGACTGCGATGGGATATTAACGGGCAGGTATTGGTTCGTGGTTCGTTATCCGCTGTACGTTTGGTGGCCTCTGGCCCAGTATACTTTGCGCTAGCGGATCGCGCCGGACCGACACGGATACTCACGGCCATCACGCCGGTCTCTTCAGCGGCATCAATCCTGCCGGGGATCAATCACAATCTCTCAGATTACCCCAGATTCTCTCCAGAAACCAACCTCGGACTGATCTTCTCCATTCATAGACCATGGAAAGCCCTGAACGTCCCAGCAATACCCGGGCCTTCAAGCGCAGCTACGTCGCTTGCGTGTCCTGCCGGGCGCGCAAGGCGAGGTGCGTCATCAAGGATAATCCACCCTGCGCCAAGTGCGCCCGAGAACATCGGGAATGCCATTTTGATCATCGGCCGAGAGTCCCGAAACATCGAGATGCCCCCAAGTGGACTCAGGGTGCACCGACTAGACCTGTCGTTCAGATGCCGCTTCCACAAGAGACCCAGACCAGCAATGTCTCTCCGCAAGATGGTAGTGGGTTCGGTCCGTCGCCTAATAATTCCAGTCAATCGCTGTACGACAGAGTACAGTCGACTATTGTCACTGGAACTACTGACGCTTTGGACTTTTTATCCAATGCAGCTGGACAACGACACAGCATAGCGGGATCTACTCCATCTCAAGCAAATCCCCTGACAGACACCCCTCACTCTACTGGACCTAAAGTTGTATCAGGCGGGTATAATGGAGTCGGGTTCACCATAACCGCCCTGTCAGAACCAGATGATGCCTGTCTCGACATGTGGGACAAGTGTCGGTTTGTGCGCCAAGGATGGTTCACTGCTCAAGAAGCTGTTACATACATCGATCTGTCAGTCAAACACCCATACTCATTTGTAAACTGGGAACTAACAGTGGTAGATTCTTTGAGAAGCTTGCCCCTCTCACACCTATGGTCTTAGACCAGTTCCGCGACCACTCCTCTCACACCCATCTCGTCTGCGAAGAAGCCATGCTCTGTGTCACACTCCTGATGATCGCGTCACGGTTCTTCAAGCTTCCCGGGGCTGGTGGGACTTCGAGAAGCCACAACGCTCACCAGCGTCTGTGGAACTACTGTGAACTTCTTATCAAGCGCATCCTACTTGGTCAGGAAAAGCAGTCTACTTCACAGACGAGAACAATTGGCACAATAGAAAGTCTTTTACTCATATCAGACTGGCACCCAAGAGCACTGCATCTTCCACCGGAGACTGAAGGTTGGGATGGGCTGCTAATTACTCCCACGTATGATCGGACAAATAGAAAGTACACCGACGATGAGATGCCGCTTATTCGCTGGAAGCAAGACGTCTTTGACCCTGCTAAGAGGGCCAATAGAATGTCTTGGATGCTGCTCGGTATGGCGAATAATCTTGCCTATGAGCTCGGCGTTCTTTCCACGCACCAAGATGCAAGTCAATCGGTCAGTCCGGAAGTCCTTCGAAGCCGTCGAACACAGAAGCTCCTGTATGTCTACGTTACCCAAACTGCGACCCGACTAGGATATCCTTCTGTGTTTCCTGAGAGTATCTCGATCACCGCTTCGAAACTACCAGCTCATAATGCAAGTGATCCAAGTAGCCGGTCTTGGATAGCGTATATGGACCTCAGTCTAGAACTCACCCAGCTGTCACGAACTGCATCGTCCATGTTCTTCCACTCGGCGGCTCATTTACAAACCCAGGTCATGGGAGATCACTACGCGGATCTGTTAGAGCACTTTTCACTGTCCTTATCTAAATGGCAGGACAAGTTCGACAATCTGAGTCGAGATATCGCCGCACCTCTTCGCGACACACTTGCTATTGAGTTCTATCATACCAAAGCCTGCACGGGCGCCATTTCCATACAAGCTGTAGTCGCCCGAGCGTCATCAGCTGGCTTTACTTCAGCTACAACAAACCCAGACGAGGCGCTGTCTGCTTTTATCACACCGAAAGACGCTCGGTTTTTGCAAGAAGTCATATCAGATACAAAGAAGGTCTTACACACAGCGACCATGAGCGACTTCAAGGACCACCTTCCCTATGCCCCGGCTCGTATCAAGATTAGCGTCATTAGCTCGTCTGTATTTCTGCTCAAAGCACTGAGTGTTGGGTCTACACATACAGACGTGAATGATGCACTGTTCACGCTGGACCAGTGTACTTCAACGCTCAAGTCTTCACCAGCAGATGACATGGACTTTGCGTTAAGATACGCAGATCTCATTGAGAAGCATACAGCCCAATTTAGAGCTCATCTCACACAAACTAGGGGCCATGGCTCCAGTGATCAGAGTCGCGCCTCCATACCTGTAGGTACTAGTCAAGCTGAGAACGGTACAGGAGGGTCAGTGTCGTATCTGTCAAGCCTAGACTCCCAACCGATTGAAGACGGCGGGAACTATATGAACTTTGAAGTGGGGGATACTTGGGTTTCTCTTCCCTTTGATTCAAGTATTGCGCCGTTTGGTGAAAGCGCCGATCAGTTGGCTCTAGGATTGGATGTTGATTCATTGAACTTCCTTTGGAGTTTGCCGGAGCTGGGGCAAGGTGAGACAGGGTTTGTGTAAGTGCGATAGGGACAGTCAAAATCCGAGCTTTTTGTCGACGCTGTGACTGTGCATTGTCATATCTTGTAATTTGTAAAAGGCTGTGATGGTAAATATGCGAGTTCGTTCTCCGGGTATGGAGCGTTGTGAGTGGCGTAAGAGTCAACACCCATTGGGAGCGTTCCAGACCTCGTGCGGCGGGCAGCCATGTCGGCCCTGGAACATCCGCTCTTATCCGGTACATGGACAGTAGAGGGAGGAAGCAAGCAAAGCAAGCAATTGTGCATCACTAGTCGTAGCCAAGAACATCATCAGGAAAGCTTTATCCGGAACCAAAGCTTGGACTAGGAGATGGATAGTCCAGGCTGTGACATATTACGCCGTTTCAGCTCGATCGAAGGCTTCAAGACGTCTGATTTCGAGGGCATGGAGTAGGCGCAACAGCTGTTTGACCACGTAACAGTGACATGTCTGGGAATCCTGCTTACACAGGCACCACACCAAGAAGTTATCCATGTATAAGTAAAGACTACAATACCAAGACTTGGCTGAACCTTGTTCATCTCGAACATGAATTAGCGTCCCTTGCAGCGCGGGGTAATCTGGGGTAGCATGCACTACAACACCCTCTGCCATAGCAATCTTGACAAGACAACTCGTCGTCACGACCAAGTTGAGTATCTATATCAATGGCGACCCATTCGCCATTTCATCGATGACCATCAAGCTCATCCACAACTTCAATTCATTCACCTCTATCTTTTCAACATGTCCGAAGTTCAGAACAAGAATGTTACCGATGTTGAGGAGAAGGGTCACTGTGATCATCTTGAGAAACATGACACTCAGATCTTCTCTTCGGTCGATGAGACCGGTACCCACAAGAAAGTTGATCCGGTAGAGATCAAACTTGTGAAGAAGCTTGACTGGATCATTCTTCCTATGTTGTGGATTATGTACTGGTTCAACTACCTCGACCGTAATGCCATCACCGTTGCTAGATTGGACGGTCTTGAAGAAGAACTGAATCTCAGTTCTACAGAGTATCAAACCTGTGTGTCGATTCTGTTCGTGGGATATATCCTTGGTCAAATTCCATCCAGTAAGCTGCCCTCTAATTATCCTGCCATCAGAAACTAGAACTAACTTGGTTCAGACATGCTCATGACACGAATCCGTCCCTCACTCTACATGTCAGGCGCCATGGCACTTTGGGCTGTTGTAAGCACTCTTACAGCCATATGCCACGACTTCAAAGGCCTCGTCCTGACACGATTCTTCCTCGGCGTTACCGAAGCACCCTTCTACCCAGGCGCCCTCTACGTCCTCTCGATTTTCTATACCAAGAAGGAGATCGCCACGCGCATTTCTATTCTCTTCACTGCCAATATCTGTGGAACTGCCTTTGCAGGACTCATCGCTATTGGTGTATTTGAGATGAGCGGCGTAGCGGGTCTCGCTGGTTGGAGATGGCTCTTCATTCTGCAGGGTATTATTACTTTTGTTATCTCCATTGGCTCAGCATTTATCTTGCCTGACGAACCTTTGAATACGAAGTGGTTGAATGAAGAGGAACGACAGTTGGCCCATGATCGCATTGCTGCGGATACAGTCCAGATCCGAACCAACACCACTACTTGGGCTGGTCTTCTCGATGCATGCAAGGATCCTCGTCTTTGGGTACTTGTCTTTATGCAACACTTCCACATGGCTGCCAGCAACTTCAAGAACTTCTTCCCTACTATTGTTGGAACCCTCGGCTTCGATCGCAACACTACCCTTGCCCTTACTTGCCCACCCTACATTGTTTCAGGCATTGTTTGCATAGCATGGGCCGCAAACTCCGGTAAGTGGTAGCATTGATGAGCAATGAACACATACTAACACAAAGCAGGTCGAATGAACGAAAGAACTTGGCATATCACTGTTGCCAAAATCATGGCCGTGCTTGGTTTTGTCCTAGCATGTACCGTTCACAATACAGGTGCCCGCTACTTCGCCATGTGCGTCTTTGCCAGTGGAGTCTATGCCTGCAACAGTGTTATCCTTGGCTGGGTCGCCAGTACTTGTGGACAGACCAAGGAGAAGAAGGCCATCTCCCTTGCCATGGCCAATACCATTGCTACGCTAGGACCTATCTACACCCCAGTAAGTTCTCTACGTTCGGAGAATGAAACATCGCTGATCTCTTCAAGTACCTTTGGCCAAGCTCTGATGAGCCGATGTATCCTGTCGCCATGTCAAGCAGCGCTGCGTTCTCAGCTGCCTCGGCTGTCCTAGCTTGGGTATTGCGATGGATGTTGATTCGGGAGAACCGCAAGATCCGAGCGTCGAACAACGAGGAGAGACTATTTTACGCGTACTGAACATGGACAAACAAGATCCACGGCATACCCGGTTTATGAGTGCTTAGTCTTCTTAGTTTCTGCCAATCTATTCTCATCAGTGCCCTTAATTCACTTCATATGAGAGATGCGTGAAATTCGGTTATAATCCGTGAAGTGTGGACGGTAGTACAACGCGAGGAACTATGCAGTATATAGTTTGAATATGTGACAAGAATATACATAGAAAGGTAAAGGGATTCGAGGTTCCTGGCAACGTGAATTACTAAAGACATTCCAGACCTTCTGGCTCTCCGAGCCGAGATCGCAACAGCACCGTAGGGTAGACAATGCCCAGAACCCGTAATATCAGACTTAATATTCTGTAATGATTGGTACCTCAACCTCCGTAGGATCTTCACAGCCCTCATAGTAGTCATACACAGAGACATCATCAATGTAAACCCTGGCCTCACCTTGAAACCAAGTCTCGCAAAAGAAACCAATTCCAAGTCTCTGGTCATCATTTTCAGCAGTAATGCGAAATTGCTGCTTGTTGTACTGCCCTGGTTCAACGGACTCTTCTCCATCAGTATGGATCCAACGACGAGTTTGGCCCCCCGAACCAGCGCTTGCGCCAATTCTGCACTCATCAGAAGCAAGTGGGCTGCCTTCGGCAAGTTTGAAGTAGTATGTGAGGACATACTCCCGACCAGCAACGACACCTTGAAGAGGTTGCAGGAATGATGAGCCGAATGGAGGATCGGGAAACTTGATAGCCCTTAGAAGAAGTGTCAGCGAATGTAGGAGAGAAGGATAGTCTGGTATAACTTACATAGCGGAGCCGCCTCCCCTTCCACCATTGGCCTGGTTCCAAGGGGTACCCAGGGAAATCCAAGGGTCCGTATTTCCCAGGGCGTGGTCATCGAAGGATGGGTTGCGGACATAGTTGGTGTATGCGCCGGTGAATGTGCACTGTGGTGCTGAAGAGGATGTTGTAGCCTCTAAGGTCGATGCATCAGTGGTGGTAGCATCGGCAGTGGTAGTGGCCGCTTCCGTCGTCAAGTCATATGTTCCGGTAGTAGTCTCAGAAAGTGACTCCAGGATGGTGATGGTGGTTTCGAGCGTGGTCTGCTCAGTCATAGAAGAGGCGGTGGTAGTGGTGACATCGATAGCGACCGAGGTCTCAGATGTGAGGGTAGAGGAGTCGGCAGTGGTTTCAGCGGTGGAAGCCTCCGTCGAAAACGAAGTGGTGGCCGAAGAAGTCTCAGTCGCCAGTTGCTCACTAGTAGCTGAAGTCTCTACGCTGACAATTGTCGACTGAGAAATGGGCTTACAGGGACTGGCCATAGCCTGCCCCGAAAGAGCAATAGCCGCCGCCGCAACTGATAGCTTGGAGAAGATCATATTGACAACACAGGTAAAGAGTGAAAGTACGTCGAAACGTGAGAACAAAAACGAGCGAATGGTGGCCACAGCCCACAAAACAAATCTGGGTTCATACTCCTTATAGCTCTCCTTAGTCAGTGGAGTTTTCACTTGGTCTTGTTTGACTACCAATTTTGCGACATCGATTATTGGCTTGGCAAATCGATAGTCTCGAGGAGAATAGTCTAGCGCCAGGGGCCAAGTTACATAACGCCACTATCGTCAAATTGCACCTCCGCGACAGCTGAAATCCACCTTCCATCATGCATATTCTACAAAGAAATTCCTCAATATCCAAATTGTTACTTGATTGATGTGATATACATGCTAAGAAGACACCGATGTTATGGTGGCTTCAATATCGGATAAATAGTGTCCCGATTGCGGGCGCGGGAATAGCGTCTCTATATACGGACATCTTATACCCACGTATCAGAACTGAACTTCGGTTATTCTATCGCTTATTCCAGGACCTAAACCCGACGCAAAGCCGTGATCGGCATGAAGTTATCAAGACAAGGTTTCACAGAGTTCACATCTACACACAACGCCGTCAAGGTTCCCCAATTGAAGCAATGCACAACTCGCAAATGCCTTCTTGACCAGAATATAGATGCTCTCGCAACAATGGCATCGATAAACCAGCCAGATGTTGAAGCAAAAGCCCCTGAAAAAGACCCAGACAGAGTATCCTTCGGTCAAGACACCGCCGATGTCGGACAGAATGAAATACAATTGCCAATTGGTCATGAAGCACTGGAGGCGTCATTCTCTGTGACTGAACTTCTTCAATCAAGACATATCAATGCATCACCAATCTCAGACTCAAAGATTCCCGACTTCCTGTCACCTTTTAAATGGTCTCTCAAAAAGAAGATAACCATCCTCTCCGGAGCTTTCATGGCGTCAACACTCGCGTCATACTCCTCAGGTGCTTACGCGCTCGCCTCAGAGCCTCTAAGAAACAAATGGAACATTGATGATACTCAATTCAACGCTGGAATTACCCTATTCGTCACAGGCTTTGCCATCACACCGATGGTTTTGGCGCCCGTCAGTGAAGTACACGGCCGATACTGGGTCTTTGTCGCATCTGGAATTATCTTCTTCCTTGGAAGTCTGGGGTGTGCTGTTACGAATAGCTACGCTGGCATGATGGTTGCGCGTCTGATTACAGGTAATGGCGCTGCTGTTTTCGCCACATTGACTGGAGGCGTTGTCAGTGATCTATATCGAAAAGAAGATCGCAACACGCCTATGGCTCTGTACTCACTGTCCATTATGATTGGCACTGGTTTGGGACCTTTGATCAGCGGTATCATCGTTGATCGTTTAGGCTGGAGATGGATATTCTATCTCCAACTCATCACCATCGGGACTGCAACCACCATTATCTTCTTTCTGTTTCAAGAAACACGAAGTAACGTGTTACTACGACGGAAATGCGCCGCCCTCAATGATATGCATTTTAAGACTTTAAATGGAACGGCTGTGCGCTTTGCCCCGTCGGTTGAAGAAAACATCCATGTCGAGATCAGCATGATTTGGCGAAGTCTCGCATTTCCTCTACGCTTATTGATGACAGAGTCCATTCTGTTCTGGTTCACCTTGTGGGTATCATTTGCTTGGGCAATTCTTTACATGCAGTTTAGCAGCGTTGGCCTTGTCTTCACAGCTGTATATGGCTTTGACAGTACTCAGGTCGGAGCGGTTTATGCAGCGGTGGTCGTTGGCAGCATTCTGAGTATCATATTGGCCGTCATTCAAGAACCAATTACGCGCTGGGTTTTCCCTCACAAGACACTTTCTACAACACCAGAGCAAAGACTATTATCTCCCTGCATACAATCCATTCTCCTACCCATCGGTCTATTCTGGTTCTTTATGTCCGCAAAACCGGGTACAACATGGGTTTCCCCGACACTCGCGATTGGATCTTGCACAATGGGTATCTATAGTATTTATCTTGCTGTCTTTAATTACCTTGCGGATACATATCACGGATACGCCTCGTCAGCTTTGGCTGCCCAAAGCCTATGCCGTAATCTCATAGGGGGAATCTTTCCATTACTCACTGCCAGAATGATAAATAGTTTAACATTGAAAGGCACTGGTGGTCTGTTAGGTGGTTTAGGTCTGGTCTTGACTGCCATTCCGTGGCTCCTGTATTTCTATGGACGAAAGATTCGGACTCGCAGTCCTTTTGCCAAAGAGATGGAATAGTCTGGTATTAGTTCAGATATATGTACATTGCGAGTAGTTTCGAGCCTTTCCAACAAGAAATTAATGAAAGAAATGGTGTACGAGCACTAGATATATCCCAATCTTCTAACAACCAGTATGCGACATCATGACAGCTTTCATTTGTCGCCAAATGCCTTGAGTAGCTTTGCAGACGCCAGTTCAACCACGGCTCTGGCAGTAGGTGATCCTCTAATAGGCGCCAGCATAGCAAAATCGTGGACTTGTCCATCAGCCCTGAGAACAGCCGCATCGACGCCCAGCTGCTGCAGTCTATGCCCAAAAGCCTCGCCCTCGCCAATCAGCGGATCAGCACCAGACAGGAAGATAGTCGTAGGTGGGAACTTTGAAAGAACTTCATCGGGAGCGAATTGCAGTGGTGAAGTTAGTGGAAGCTTTCGGTCTTCTTCGTTAGGGAGGAAGGCTGGAATCATCCAATCCATGGTCTTTTCAGAGAGATAAGGACCGTTCTGGAAAGTTTGATAAGTCTTGGATTTGCTGTGTGTGTCTGTAACTGGGTAGAGGAGAACGATTTGCCCGATCTTGGAGGGAAGGTTGCGGCTTTGGGCCAGTTGGGTCATTGCGATAGCCATATGGCCTATAACCTTGATTAGACTATCAGTTTGCGAGGGAGATTTGGTACCTACCGCCGACACTATCACCAGCTAGACCGAAACTATCAACCTTGAGGCCATACTGGTCGCCATTAGTGACGAAGTGCTCCAGGACGCCGTATGCCTGCTCAAACTGAACTGGATATTGTGCTTCGGGAGCCGGGGTGTAGTAAGGGAAAACGACGGCAGCCCCAGTCTGGCGTACAAAATCTTCCATTAAAGCGCCATGCACAGTCGGACTACCACAGTTAGTCACTAGATATCCTCTGCCTCGTTTGTCTTCTTACCTTCCGAGAATCCATCCACCACCGTGGGTATAGAAGATCATGTTAAGAGTCCCCTGCGCGTTCTTTGGACGAAATATGACAGTTGTGACATTTTCGCCTTTGACTTCGACTTTCACTTCTTCACTCTCAACGTCCTCGGCAGGCTTATAGCTCTGGATATTTTCCAGGATCTCGCGAGCCTCAGTATAGGACTTTGTGTATAGTGGCGAACCTTCAGCTGCCGCATCGGCGAACTTGCGGTTGATGGGATCGAGATAAGTATCCATGGTCAAATTTTGACACCGGTTTGAATTAAGAAAATGACTGTAGATTTTGGTAAGTGCTGAGCGAACTCAAGAGTGTTCGGCCTTCTTATATCATAAGCCAAACCCGCATCAGTGGCTTGCTTATTCAGATGTCCAAGATAACGCCCCCGCACCAGATACCATCCTGAGGAGCCCTTTTTAGCATAAATGGATATCACCAATTCTTCATAAGCAAGTGCTTACGTTCTTATTTTCTTTCTAAGCTTCGTTCCTCGCCCCATTGGCTGAGAACAGACGGAATTTCCGGTAATAACTGGAAAAGGAATAATTATTGTAAAACAAGGAAAGTGAAGCCGTATTCGTCCTTTGTTTTCGTATACGCTATCTGCATAAAGGAGCCATTAGTAATTTTAAGTCTGCAGTGACATCGTACTGCAAGACCTGCTTCTGTTGGTGATCATAGTCTTTATTCGATCCAACTTCAGACGTACCTGGCTATTCGAACAGTGGGCGAAGCCACTCACATCATGTATTGCAGACCGATTCGACGGGCACGGGTGTTTTGGAATTTTTATCACCGGGCAGGTTCCATGCTCACCGGGCACTCAATGCCACTGCGTGTATTAGGGGCGAGGGCGCCATAATCACGCTATAAGCTAGTTGAGTCGACGTGCCTTGTAACTTGTACCTGCGGAGCGATAAGTCCACTACGGAACCCTTGAAGATCCACTGTGAGAATTTTAGGAACCAATGGATCCAAATTGCGACGACTTTATACGTAAACATGGCTAAGTAAAAGCTTCAACCTTCAACACAGCCATTAAAAAATGCCTCGAGGCTGTGTTGTATTGAGGCCCAATTGGGTACTGAGAATTCTCCAATTTCATCTGCTGCAGACGCACGCATGAAAGAAACCAATTATAATGGCTTGGATGAGACAGCCATGCGGAGCAAATGACAACTCAGCCCCGCGAGGAACGTAGGGTATTTGAAACGCCTCGACAAGGAAACCACAGTCAGCCCAATTGCCAACCCTCATTAGTATTCCAATTCCAAAGAACACTCGCTGGAGTTGATCGAAAGGGAAGGAAGGCACTCTCCATATGATCCGATTCCTCGAGGAAACATGGACAATTCACCAACTCCAGGTCAGACCAGCACGCCGCCCATATCAACAGCACCCCCCAAAGAGAGTATTTGGTCGATCGCGCTGCAAAAACTACCAGCCAAGGATAGAGAGAGCCTAGATACATTCACCCATTCCAACAACGTCGGCGTGCTAGCTGATATCATCCAAGCGGCTCAACTGAAAAGGGCCGAGGCTCTGCAGAAAAGATGGAAGTTCAACTGGAAAGGTCGAACATACGTCGTCAGAGATCATCTCGAGAAGATCATAGCCTGGGTCGAGAAGTTCAAGGCTGTAGGTGACGCAGCTGTTCAATATGACCCGGCACATGCGGCACTGCCCTGGGCTTGTGTCCGGTTCTTCCTCCAAGTCACGGTCGACAACGTGAAAACGTTTGGTATCATGGCTGAGAACATGGGGCAGATCTCCAACATTGTCGCCCAGTGCGCGATTGTTGAGGATCTGTATCTGACCAGAGGACTCCAGGTGACCCAGTCTCTGGAGGACTCGCTTGCTCGTCTTTACGCCCGCATATTGGCTTTCCTAGCCAGAGCGATCAAGTACTATTCAAACATTACCATGAAGAACTTAGCCGGAAGTTTTGTTGCGGACGCAGAAGCGACGCAAAGTTTCTCGTCAACTGTGTCTACCGAGCAGGGTGGCGTGGATCGTTGCGTTATGGTTGCAGAAGGGGAGATCCGAGAATTTGATGCAACCAAATCAGATCAAGTTGGTCTTGAACGTATGACATACTTGAAGAAACTCCTCGAATCTTTAAAATCGCCCATCACAAGGATCAATGCCGATGTATCGCAGCTGTTGGTCCTAGCCCAAGAAACCGATCGCCTGACTATCCTAAAGTCTATTTCGACTCTACCATATCCCTCCCATCATCAGGCTGCTGCTCGCGGTCGTTTGAAAGGCTCTGGTCAGTGGCTCTTGCACCATCCCTCTTTTCTCAGTTGGCGCGGCAGTAGCTCATCCACAATCTTTTGGTTGCATGGTATCCCAGGCTGTGGGAAAACCAAGCTGTGTTCTGTGGTGATTGACGATATCAAAGCTACAGGGGCCGACTCACCTGAGCTACTTGCTTTCTTCTACTGCGCCAGAGATCCACGGGAACCAAGACGTGGTCAGTGTGTATCAGTGATGCAAAGCCTTCTACGTCAAGTGACGGCTTTGTCCCCAACTCGAACAATCTCTCAGCCGGTGAAGGCGAGGCATGACAGAATTCAAGACGAGGGCTTTGGCGATAGGGAATGGACGGAAGACGAGTGTGTTGAAACACTGATTGAGGTCATGGACATTTATCCGGCGCTTACGATCTTTATTGATGCTTTGGACGAGTGCGATTCTGATGAGCGGATGTCTGTCCTTCAGTGTCTCAAACGAGTCAGAGAAGAGTCGGCAAATCTTGTTAAGATATTCATCACCAGTCGAGACGATATCGATATCATGGCTTCTCTAGCCGATGCGTCAGATATAAGAGTTAGTGCCACATATAACTCGGATGATATCAGTCGATTCGTCGATGAAAAGGTAGATGCAATGATGGATTCAAGAGCAAGGCTATACGGTCCAGGGTCCCAGGAACTGCGAGATGAGATCAGAGCTACTCTATCTTCCAAGGCTCAAGGAATGTGAGTTCTGACTCTTATCCAGCGCTTAGGATGATAACATTTATCTTAAATAATCTCAAATAGGTTCAGATGGGTAGATCTCCAAATCGAGACACTGAAGCACTCGAAACTCGACCAAGACCTGAAGTCCAGGCTGGGTCACCTACCGCAAACCCTCGATCACTCTTATTACACTATTTACGCCACTATCATAGATGCTGGACCAGGCGCACAACGGCTTGCTGACGGCGTTTTCAAATGGCTGCTCTATGGAAGAAAAACCTTACAGACAGACTCGTTTGCAGCGTTCATCTCATGTGTCACTGGCACGTCCGATATACCATTGTCGTCTCAACATCTCCTCGATGTTTGCGGGAATCTGGTAGAGATTGACCAGTCAATGGACGTGTTTCGGTTTGTCCATTTGTCGGTCAGAGAGTTCTTTGAGCAGTTTCACAATTGTCGGAATGAGGCATTCACCCCACAAAAGGCACATGCTTCATTAGCCTACCACAGTCTTCTATACATATGTCTGGCGCTATCCCCCGATGGCTCATACATCGATTCTTCCCAAGGCAACCGACGATATGCAATCACTTCAAAGCTGCGCTCAGACATTACGGTCAAGCGATATGCTGATCGGTATTGGTATCAGCATGCTTCACTCGCTGGCGAAGAACGTCGCATCGACCCATTCCAAGGTCTCTTCATGTCATTTGTCCGTACGCGGCCCGATATCGACTCTATATTCGAGCGCTGGAGTTGCGAAGCTCTTTTCGATGAGATCTCGGGATTAGAGCTTGAAAGGTGCCATTCAGCAACCAGAAAGCCCAATCATGTGATATGGCTGGCGTGTGCCTTTGACCTGGACGATGCTGTTGATATGTACTGTAGTCAAGAGGGGTTCAATCTCGAAATGATGACTGGGGTTTCTCTTACGCCTCTACTAGAAGCTTCGAGGCTTGGGAGCTGCCGCACACTTAGCAGGTTGATCGAGAAAGGAGCAAATGTTTGGGCCACAACTCCACGATATAAGAAAGGGGCGCTTGACTTCGCCGTCGAGAATAATCATCCAGATGTCGTCAACAAGCTTGCAGAGTATGGTCTGGCCGAGAGGTTCTCGCTAGCTACTACCGAAGATAGCACACCCTCTTCAGCTGTTGACTTCCTGGCTCAGGACGATATCTATATCAAAAGGGAGGTATCAACACAGAGTGTTGACTTTCTTACTTATTATTGGAAGGGCGATGAACTTATGGCTTCTTGGAGGCATGTAGCTTCAACTAGATGTGAGTTTGAAAACCGGGAACGCCTAGCCAATGCATCTTGGCGCACCTGGTTGAAGGCCTATCACAATATTAAGGAAGTCCCTCCATCCTCTCTCAACTGGTACTATGACTACTCTCTTTATACACTTTTCTTTCGACTAACAACGATAGGCTCAAAGACTATGACGTAACTTGGCTTTATGGGCCACTGCAAAGAGGATACGAAGAAGCTTCTTACACGTACTCCAATTCTTCTTCGAACTCGGAAAAGCCAAACGTCAATTCTATCCTCAAGCGCAAGAGTCGAGCCGAGGCTATTCTATCAAGGACGCCATCGCGGTTGTCACGTGAGTCGGTTCCAATACGGTCAATAGATCCAGCGCAAGTAGACAGCTCCAGCCAGATATCCTGTGAGCGACGAGCCAGGACTGTTTCTTCCGCTTCCTCATTGCGGTGTCTTGATGGTAGCGACCATTCAAAAACACCCTATTCTGATAGCATAAAAACCATATATGGAATAAGGCACGTCCGATTTAGTGATGAGATCTCACAAATGGAGGATTCGAGCACTGGGGTATGTGCTGAGGAGGATTACGACGATAGTAGTGGCAGTGACAGCGATTGAAGTACTGAGACTGTCAAACACGTTGCCGTGTTTTGCGAGACGAATGAACATCAAGCCATTGAATGACTACCTCTGATAGCTGACTGATATGCATTGAACTCCTCCCCAAACTCTAAGCTAAGTCACAATCAGCAACCTCTTCTTTCGGTCTCTTTTGTTCTACCTTTCGCGAAAGTCGCCCCCACCAAATCTTAATCTTGCCTAATAGCGACTCGCCGTTCATTCCGACCGAGGAGGCTGAGAGGTCATTCCGATCATCGAGACAGGGACTTTTCCAGTGCTCAAGATCAACTTCCCAAACAGAATGAAGCCCGGGTTCCTGTCTTGACCTACATGCACTGCGGACTCGGCACACTATTAAGTCCCATTTGTAGCCATATAAAAGGGCGATGCTGAGAACCAGAAGGGTCAATGATATCGCAGAAGAACAAAAGATCTTTTGGTTCCACTCAATGTCCCTCACGTCTGTTGTGTTCATACCGAAAAAGCTCGTGACGAAGGAACTACGCAGGTGGTTAGTCCATCTTATTCGCAATAAACCTTGTATCAGGACTCACAGTGGGAGAAAGAAAAGTGTAAAAAATGCGAAGACTCGTATGGCCTTCCCATGCCCTTCATCAAGAACTTCCAGGACCTGTCTCATGTCCTTTCTTGCCTTCTTAGCGACAGTTCGCAGCATTTCCAGCGTCTCTCTGTCTTCAGCCAGTCTTTTGATCTGTGAATCCAGATAGCGCGCTTCCAAACCATACACGTCTTTTCGATCCTGTAAGCACGCTGGGCTTGTTTGGTCGGGTTTCAATCCGACAGGGTTGATCGCAACCTTGTATTCCTTAATTGTGCATTCTTGAACCTGGAGTACAGCCTGAAGGGCCTCCAACTCCTCTTCAAGCCTAGATATTTCTAGAAATCGTTTCCTGGCTGGAATTCGAATCGCCGCGGAGCGAAGGTCGTTAGAGACCCGCTGGTAATGCTTGACAATGTCCAGTTTCTTTCTTGATCCTTGGATAATTGTGTCGCGGTGAAGATTGTTCAAGAAAATGGTAACTAAGACTTCTGGGCTGATGGATGAAATGTTCAATCGATCAAGGACATCCTGGTCTATATCGGCCATAATAACACTTTGCTTGGCACGATTGAGAGAATCCCAGATCTTCTAGTTTGTATGTTTTTTTTTGGATGGGGGAAAATAGTTTGCTCTCGATGACGGATGATATCTGCGGAACCGTGTCTCGGGGATCCTTAAGCGGACTTTATTGAGTTGCGCAAGCTCTTCAGCTGCGAGTGCAAGCTTAATGATAATGTGCTCAAAAATGTCCATGAGGCTTTGGAGGAGAAACAAATTCTTTCCCAAAGCCAATGTATGTATCTCGTGTGACATTGTCCAGATATCAAGAAGATCCTCTGAAAGTTGTCGCAGAATAGAAGTATATGACTCGTCGAGTTGTGGTCCAGCGACCCGCCATTGAAGCCATCCCAGACCACGGTCGTAGATAATCATATCGTCTTTGACACTTTGCTGGCGTTCGATGTGATATGCATATATGTCTCAGGGCATCGGATACCGACTTGTAAGACGCACCTTGCCTGCAATCGTTACATCCCTCCGGTGGGAGTTCCTTCCATTGAAAGTAGAAGTCGTGACCATGTGCTATATTGAGAAGAGGCGAAATCGATAGACATTTTAGCTTTTCGAACTCATGGACCGGCACCACAGACAGATTGATTTGCTGTGGTAGGGCGTCAGCATATAATTATGTCAGAGGAAGGCAAGTGCATACACGGACAATCGCATCTTACGCCCCCTGAAATGATCGGCTATTCTTACAGAACGATAGTTGTCCTGGTCAAGACTGAAGAGGCCCAAAACCACTTCACAGACTTGTAATAACTGCTGAAACATCTGTATATCTGAGAAATGCTGACAATAATCACTTTCGGCTCTGCAACATCCTGGACTTTCGCAATGCGCCCTATCGTTTGTAGTAGCCGATGTGGCATTCTCGAGGCTGTTCTGGGCGATCTTATATTTCAACTCGAAGGTTTCTTTCGTGCATCGGTTGACAAAATCCAGCCCTCCAACGGGTTCTTCAAATTGCATGAAGAACAGCCTGTCTGCAAGATGATAACTCTCAGTGATCTGTTTGTCAGAGCGCACTTGAGGATTCCTTTTTGGAGACTTCCAGAATAAGAAAGGAACGAAATCACCCTCAGAGATGCTACTTGGCAATGACGATAGCGACAACGCCGAAGGCGGCTTTTCTGGGCCGTGGCAGTTGTTGATTCCTCTAAGTTCAACAAGTGGTTCTGACGGTGAAGCAGGGTCTTCTGACAGAGGGAGCTCTTGTGAAGTTTCGGCCACGGTGTTGTCGATGTCCCCATCTGAGATGAGAGGCAGCACAATGGCCTGTTGCTTTCCCTGGAGCATATCATCAGGCTGACGAGGTGTTTGCGCCCAAAGACTTCTCAGACTCTCATCAAAGTGAAATATATGCCTCTCGACCTCCCCTGAGCGCATATACTCGGTCCAGGTTTCTTTATCGACACGTATTCTATGTTCTTCAACCAGGACATACTTCTCAAGCCCAACTCTGATGTCGAGAGCGAATCTAGCCTTCTTCAGGAACGTCTACAAACTTTCAGTCAGTGCCTTAGACTGACGGTTATACTGATACTGACCTCATAATCGCATGTTTTTTCAATAGCGAGTGTAGACTCCAAACTCTGCGTAGTCTTCACCACTTTAACTTCATAGGGGTCGGTCTCACAACTTTTGAATCTTTCGACCTGCCACGAAAGTCTGGTATTTGAAGATACCAAGATTCTCCAAGGCTCTGTAGAGAAGCTTATGAGCTTTTCTAAAAGAGGTTTTAGTCCTGGCGATAAAGTCTTGATGGCATCGTACACACCGCTACCTATCATAAGAATGCCTGTTTCTGGCACGTTGAGTGCATTCACCAGGTCGCTCTCGGGGCGCTGCAGAGCTGGGTCCGAATCAGTGCGGAAGCCAGATCCATATAGGAATTGAAGGAGTGTCCGATAGTTGCTGCCTGAATTCCGTTTGTCCTTTTCTAGGTTTTCTGGCAGGGTAAAAGATGGAGATGAAAGGAATATGACAGGCTCAGTAGTCTCTACGACGCGGCTCTGTTTGTCAATATTGTACCCAACATGCTTTATTACAGTCCCTGTATGAATTACAGACGTCGGAATATCGGAGAGTTGTTCTTTTCCGTCAAGCAGAACTCTTAGTGCAACTGGCTTCAACTTAATGGGAATAAATGGACAGTCGACAACAAGCCCCTGCCAAATCTTCATCAGTGCCTTTGGTCATAGGATTACAAGACAGTGGAAAGCCCTTACCTGTAATAGTTTGAGATCCGGCTTAGTGCTCTGAAGATGCCTGGACATATATTCAGTTGTATTTTAGTATGCTATTGGGTTCATTACTTACAACCATCTAATCTTTATTTTCTTGCCGTCCCTGAGCGCTCTCCAATTAGATCCGACGACTGAAATTTCAATGTTTGGTGACTCTGTTGGGCTTTCAGCATAAACGCCTCCGATGATTTCGCACAGATGAGTATTCGCGTCCCAGTCCTTGAGAAAGAAACTATCTCTCAACCAGGCTTTAACCGTATCGGCAGGCTTCAGGCCCGTTGCCAAGGATTCAGTTTCTCTTTGATGGTTGCGTAAAGGGAGGCTTTCTGAAATTGACGTTTGCTTGATCCAGGATCTCTTCGCTACATCAGGGGGGTCATGGTGGGTAGGTCGCTCGTCATCAGACACGCTGCGGGTTGGTTTACCGTAGTCGACTCCCTCAGAAGGATTCTCAGGGCTCAATAGGGTGTGGTCGACGGCGGGTTGAGATTTACTCTTGGGGTTGCTCGAAATATTAACTTTTTCCTTGTCGAGTTGGCTGCCATTGTTGGCCATGGTCGCCAAGTAGCAGATAGTAACTCGAACGTGGATTGCTATTAGACAACAACTGGAGAGTCAATGAGAGGATGTTCTCTTCGAATTTAGTTGGAGCCTTAAAGACTGCTATCAGCCAAATAGTTGGAGGAAAGAGCGTCCAAATCGACGTGCCACAATGATCAGCTAAATCTACCCAGTAAAGGCTTCGGGTCACTACTAAGGAACGAATGATATGCGATCGCCGCTGATAGTTGATTCACAGCAGAGGGTGTTGCGTTGCACACGGTAGATGATCATTTCTTTGCAAGGCTATCGATGTGAGACAAGAACCAAAATGGTCGCAAAAGATGATAGCGAGTCTTCAACTAGGCCTGTATGGGACATATGAGCTTCCGAACAAAGTCCTGGTACATTGTGACTAGCAGAGTTCCGGGACCAGGGAAAGCACAATGTCTCGATGAACTCGAGCAAGTCTGATCTCTGTAACTGCACACCGGGCAATCCCGAAACAAAACGAGAGATTTCGGGCGAGTGGGAACTAACAAACAGTGTGTATCTGTACGTTCGTAGCAGTAGACGGTTGTACATACTTAAATGCACCTGGTCTTGTTTGCTGTGCGCTCGCGAAAGCTATTGTTCTTGTCAGATCCATTAGTCCTTTGTACTAGGCCAACAGTTATCTCTCGATCCTTGGGTTTCCCGTTTCCAGTCGTACACGGGTACAACATCGGACAAGTCACGAGAGATACCCTTTACCGTTCCGTCCAGGACTATCCCGGCATTTCTTTCTCTCAATTCCCCTACCCTGAACCGCCAGAGCCAAAGTCAAATGCCAACACCATTTATCAGAAATCTTTAGGACTAAAAAGACTCAATAGCCGAAGGAAGAATTTTCTGAATACTTGTACACCTTCTGCAGCAAGCTCTTTTACCAAGCTTGTGTGAGTCGAAACCAGATTCGTAGATTGAAAGTCTCTTGGGTCATACCTCGCACAAAAATATCTAGCATCAGCAGTATCTGGAACCTTTCTCGACAGTGTTGAATTCCACAGGTTTAGGTGTTGATTGATGAACATCTCATATCGTATCAGATCAGCCTGGTCTTTGCAAAATGGTTACTCACCGGTACCGTGTTAACATGGCTCACTGGTCGATGACAATTATAAGCGGAAGGATTTAAAGTGGAGCTGAGTTAATTGTGCGGCGGCGACAGCAAAAATATCGACTACCCTTCTATTCACATCAGCAAACAGTTCCTGCAACTTGCAGCGTGCAAATCCAGATAATTTTACTTGAGTGTCTCACAGGAGCGATGCCTGGAACTGCGAGCCCATTGCGATTTTGCGCGCGCCATCTTGGTGCTTTTGCCACCTTTGAGTCGCGTCGCGCCACATCGATTCAGCGCCTCTTACCAGCGACCAGCCTCCAGAAACAATGGACAAGCAGCCAATGCTGCAGTAAAAAGAATACGAACACGCCAGCACCGACTTCAATCACATCGCCTACATTCTGGAACTCAAGACCGACATGGAAGAGGGCGTCAGTCAACACGATGAGGTGTCTCATCGGCTGCACAGCTGGTGACTTCACCGCGATGTGGATACTTCAGGCCTACTACCCAGACCTGTCCATGGCAATCGTTATGCCAATCTCCAGCAAGTCACCCAATACTCGATTACCACCAAATCACTCACTAACAGAAATAGTGGCATCTGGCATCTCAACGTCTATCCTTCTCGAGACTGTAATGCTGCGCATCGGTCGCGACGGGCTTACATGGCTCACCGCCGCAAAGACGGCAATTGGGATGAGCTTAATCTCCATGTTGACCATGGAAGCGGCAGAAAATGCAGTGGATTATTATCTTACTGGTGGACAGGTTGCGCTTAATGATCCTTCGTTCTGGATTGCGGCATTGGTATCGATTGCTGCTGGATTCATGGCACCGCTGCCGTACAATTATGCGAGATTGAGGAAGTATGGGAAGGCTTGCCATTAAGAAAGGTCAATTGTACGCCAAACCAAGTAGCAAATTGTACAATCGCATCTACCTTTGCGCCATCAACTTTCCAACGTGATGGAACGTGGATTTCATTCGTTTGTCCTCTGGGATTGGATGGCAGTCACGTTTTCCGAATCGTGTTGAGTCGCTTATAAATCCCGGCAACAGTTTGCCGACTCGCTGTCACCAATTTCCAGTGATATTTTCCATTGTCCACAATCAATCCCGCCCAAGCTCAGACGCCAAGTCGGCAATCGATGCCTGCAGCCAAGCCCAAACATCCCCAGAAATAAATCGCCGTCAAATCTAGCCAAGATTGGAGTTGAACGTCTCGAGTCTCGACTCTTTCTTAGGGACGTAGCGCGACACGTGAACAGACGCCATCGCGTCGGAGTCTGATCAAGGTCCGAGTTTTTGAGAAGGGAGAGCAGAAAGCTACAGAGAGAAAGACACGGGGACAAAAAGTAGAAGCCGGGAGTTGTTGAATTGTTATCTTGATTTTGATCTGTGATTATCAGATTCTACTTCGGCGTCATGTCCCGGAGTACGGATAGATTGCTCATGTCGGCGTCATCGTCATGAAGTTGTATTCGGGCGATTTGGTGATGGGGGTAGAATGACTTGTCAAACTACGTCTAGCAGAACAGATAATGACGGTACCTTCGATGCTGCCTGTGATGATACAAATAATATCGAGGTATATGCCAAAGTCGCAATGCAACTCCGACTGTCGGTATGAAGTACCGTGTCTCTCATGGACATCTTTAGCAGTGAAATTGCACTGACCATCCACTGAACCAGGGAGCAGGGAGCAGGGAGCAGGGAGCAGGGAGCCCTGGAGTCGGGTCCCTACCACCATCCTCCACCGAATCTAATGGTTCCCCATCTCACCTCTGATCTCCGCAATTCCATCCAAATTCACCACCAAATGAGACACCACACATCTGTCACCAACAAGCATAACCTCTCTAGCGTCTCTCCTCCCCTCAACAAAGCAGCTCCGGACTCTACTTCTAACCGCCGAAATTACCCCAGATTCTTCCTTTCCCCAGGTTCACTAGCTCCCCAGCTTCCCCGCTCCCCGCGCGATGATCATGGACGGGGCCATAAATACACGGGGTCCAGACCCGAGAGAATGAAAAGTTTTTCTCAAGGCTCCAGCATCTTCTCTTCAAGCGACAATTGACAACCATGGCCACTACAAACGAGCACCAGCACGGCAAGGAGACGTCCGATTTTGCGCACGTCAACAGCGTTCTCGAGGATGAGAAGCCTGCGCAGGACGAGGAGAGGGATTGGACGGGTACTGCCAAGAAGACAGACCCAGAAGAGATCCGCCTCGTCAAGAAGCTTGACTTATGGATCATGGTACGTGCCAATGCTTGGTATTCGATCGCCAAAATCTTGGCTAACTGGACCTTTCTTGCAGCCTTGTCTTTGCATTATGTACTTCCTCAACTACGTTGACAGAAATGCCATTGCGCAAGCACGATTGAATAATTTGGAGGAGGATCTCAACATGAGTGGAACCGAGTTCAACACCACTGTTTCGATGTATGTGGAACCGAAATACGAGTTTTGAACACAGCGCTGACCTTGAGGAGTTTGTTTGTTGGTTATGTTTTGATGCAGGTTCCTAGCAATATGTTGATTACCAAGGTTAAGCCTGGCATGTACATGAGTTGCTGGATGTTGGTTTGGGCTGCTGTCTCTGGTAAGTTACAAGCAACCGGAAAGGGAATTATCTGCTAATGCTCTGATCAGCTTGCACTGCGCTTGTCAAGAACTATGCTGGCCTGGTTGTCTGCCGATTCTTCTTGGGTATTACTGAGGCTCCTTTCTACCCTGGTGCCACATACATGCTCTCCATCTTCTACACACGAAAGGGTCAGTAACTCGAGACATCGCGCAAATTAGTATACTAACGACGAGCAGAGGTCGCCGCCCGTATTGCTCTCCTCTACTGTGCCCAGATTCTCGCCACTGGCTTCTCTGGTCTTATCGCTGCAGGCATCTTCGCCGGCATGGATGGTCTCGCTGGTCTTGCAGGATGGCGATGGTAAGTCGACCCAAACAAATCTCCAATCATTAACTGACAACTCCAGGCTATTCATCGTCGAAGGCGCTGTTACCGCTCTGGTCGCCATCGTCGGCTTCTTCATGCTTCCCAACACTCCTCTCACGACCCGCTGGCTCACAGAGCGCGAGAAGCAGCTTGCTCACGAGCGCATGGAGAAGGATAAGGTGTCCGACTCTCAAGAGGGTGGCTCGTCTTGGGACGGTCTCAAGCAGGCTTGCAAGGATAAGCGAACTTGGCTCTTCTGCCTCATGCAGAACTTCCATCTTTCTGCCTGCTCATTCAACTCTTTCTTCCCTACGTGAGTCCCATTGGTACTGATTCACGAACAAAACTGACTGTTTTCAGTGTCGTCAAGACTCTTGGCTTCAACACTACCATCACCCTCGTCATGACCTGCCCACCCTTCATCTTCGCTGGTGCTGCAGGTATTCTCTTTGGTTGGAATTCTGGACGCATCCACGAGCGCACCTGGCACATCACCGCTGGTCTCTCTATCGCTGTTGTCGGTTTCGTTCTCGCTGCTGCAACTCTCAACACTGCTGCTCGATACGTCGCTTGCTTCATCTTCCCCATGGGTGCCTACGCTGTCAACTCTGTCATTATTGGATGGGCGTCTTCTACTCTGTCGCAGACCAAGGAGAAGAAAGCTGTTGTTTTGGCCATGACCAACGTCGGTGGTCAGGTAAGTCACGACCATTCTCAACACCGGTCTAGTTTGATACTAATCCTGCCTTAGATTGGTTACATCTACGGTGCCTACCTTTGGCCCAAGAGCGACTCTCCCCGATACGGAATTGGATTTGGTGCATCGGCTGGCTTTGCTCTTTGCTCTATTGCATGCGCCTGGGCCATTCGTATCCTGTTGGTGCGTGAGAACCGTCGCATTCGCGCTTCCACCTCTGAGCAGGTCAACCTCTACGGCTACTAGACGGAGAAAAAGATATCTTGTACATAATCCCGAATGTCCAAATGAATGAACCTTAACGTTTTTCAACGGCCTTTCCGTGGCTTGGCTGACGCACAGTGATCTGATCAGACTTGTTGAGCTCGTATCATGCATTGCGAACAGACGTTGTGGTATTTTTCGTAATTATCGCTTTCGTCCTGTTTGATTGGGCCAGTTGTGTACTGAACAGCGCATGGATGGCGTAGCGGCTGGTTCGCCATGGTTGGTTCCAGGCAGCGGAGGCAACAGGACTGGACGGGTTAAAGCCCCGCACGGTTGCCTAACAGTATGATGGGACCTTAAAAAGACATCATCGTAGGATGTTCTCTTCTTTCTATGTATCCACCAGACCGCTGTGAGCATAAGAGACGAAATATTCTGGTCGCCTTGTGTTAGCTTAGACCAACACTTAGGTTACTTTATCTTAATGCCCTAAGCTCTAGAGCATTCATCCTCAATCAGCTTTTCAACCAAAATGCATCAACTACTTCACGAGAGCCTTCTCTGCCAGCCAGACAGCCCCCAAGAGCACTCTCCCCTCTTCCACGTTCCAGGCGAGATTAGAGACAGTATCTTCTCTTACGTCTTAACGGACCATCCTGACCCAGAGCCGTCAAATCAATTCAGCGACAAAACATGCTATACTCGTCCTTCATGGAAAGCCGACCAGTCAACTGACACCCGACTACTCCGCACATGTCGCGCCATCTACCGTGAAACGTGGTTCAAACCATTCCTCCTACGAGAACATACGCGATGGTTATCGTCGCCAGATCGTGCCCCGCCGTCTAGACACCGCCCGCCTCCGATGAGTAGGATGCTCAAACGAATCGCGGATCAACAAGGCACAAACAACGTCGAGATTGAGAGGCTGAGGATCTTTGCGCAGATGTACAAGCTTGAGGATGGCGAGCTCATGCGTCTTCTGAATTCGTCGTATCTTGCACCCCGCATCGTGACGCTGACCATTCGCCACACTGACTGGTGGTTTTGGGAGGACGACGAGCCTCTTCGTTTCGAGGCGAATTGGATCAAGGGCGTTGCTAGTGTCTTGTCGTCCAGTACAAACCAATTCATCTTTGAGCTGGAGTCCTTGAAGAGAAAGAAGGATCAGGTCGACAAGATTGCGGCGCAGATGATCAAGAAGTGGTATTTCAAGCGCAAAGACGGTGCTGTTCTCTATGCCGATGCCACCACGCAAGAAAGCCAGTGGAGTGGTTCGAGCACTTGGAACAACCAACGCTGGGTTCGCGACGAGACCGATGGAAGGCTCGACTATTACATTGTAAGTCACGTTCCGCCCTAAAATCGATATCGAGCGAAAGGGCGGTGGCGGTAGCGTTAGCGAAACTGCTTTCAATGCTGCACAAGAGGGCTCTTTTGACGAAGAAGAGATGAAACTTCATCTCCCTGGTCAAAGTCGTATGGAAGTCGCTCGCCCTTACCAGGTAATTCCACGGGTCTGGGACGGGCGCCGGAATATGCGCCGGAATAGACGCATCAACCCTAACACACGCTTCTCGGAGCTGAATGACGTGCCGATTATCCTCGCCAGGAGTGCTAGTTCGGGATCCCAGCAATGATTTGCGGGTTCCATATCAAGAGACTGCTTTTCCAAGTCGGCATGCTGGTACGCATGATGATGATGGGCTGCTTCATGGGGCTTTGGACAGTCTTGTCGAAGCCGACAGCAGGTTCAACAAACAACAACGAGCGTGGGCTATCCTCAGGGTGTCAAAAGAGTTGGCCCCGGGGAGCATAAGAGACGAAATAATTCAGCCACCTTATGCTAGCTTAGGCTGGCCCTTATGCTGCTTTATTTCTGTAGCCTAATCCTTAGAGGACAGCTGGACAAGTATTGTGATCGAATTGAGATTGGATTGGAGACCAACAGAAAGGCTGGTAGATACTCGTGCCACTTGCTATAGATCTTCAGCACATGTTTCCTTTCCTTTGTTATTCACTCCTTGACTTCAAGATTGTCTGGTGGGTTTCGCGGCGAGGCAGCATAATGTCGGAAGCAAAAACTCTCGATACTTTAACTACTTTCTCTAATCAATTCTTTTTTTGATGGACTCGAATTGTCTCAATTCTAAGCTGAGACACCATCCAGCCACATGACATAACATCTTTTTGTTCGCTCTTTACGTCAAGTGACTATCATCTTAGTCATCATGCCCCATACGTCAGTGACACATCTCCGGATGTTCAGTGCTCCACCAACATCGACATCGACAATATGACTCAACAAGATAACAGCGACAGTCGCGTCGTCGGCGACTTGACATGTCAATCCGATTCCTATCGTAAGACCCTTGAGACAGAAGTCGTGTCCTGTGAGAAGGCGCCGAAGCAGGCGCACAAGTCCAAGAAGCATAATGGACATGCGCATGATGAGTGGTTAATTGAATGCTCTGATTCAGTGCTATTTCCAGAAGGTGAGCATGAAATTCGCGTTTATTGAGACTAGAATTCTATTTGACAGTGATTTAGGCGGCGGTCAACCTTGCGACCACGGCACGATCACACCCCTCTCAGGCGACGACCAAGCTCCAATTCCTATCAAAAACGTGCAACGGCAAGGTCTCCGATGCGTGATCTACTCACCCAAACCGCTTTCTCCGGGCGACAAGATCCGTCAAGAAATCGACTGGAAGCGTCGCTGGGATCATATGCAGCAGCATACCGGTCAGCACCTCTTGTCCGCGGTAATGATGAAAAGCCATGGCATTAAGACGGTGGGTTGGGGAATAGGTACAGATGGGAGCTTCAACTATGTCGATTTGCAGAGAAAGCCATCAGAAGACGAGATGCAGGCTATCACGATGGAGTGCGCAGAGAAGATTCGCGATAACTTATCCATCAAAGTTCAGACGCCGGATGATGCGAAACATGACAAACTACCGGGAGACTACGACAAGTCTGATGGAGTTGTTAGGGTCATTTCCATTGGGGATCTAGATGACAATACGTACGTATTTCCCGGCCTTTCCCAAGCCTCTTTACTAACTTTGACAGATGCTGTGGAACTCACCTCGGCCAAACATCACACATTTCCCTCATCATTCTCGGCACAACGCAATCTGTTCATGGCAAGAATTGTCGTCTATCATTCATAGCCGGCGACCGTGCGATCAACCTCGCCACCTCCTCGGTCGGCGCCATCAACCAAATCGCCAAACTCTTGTCCTCGAGTAGTGACCCCAACGAAGTCGTCACCCGAGCGACAGCTCTGTCTGACAGCGGTACTGGTCTCAAGCGCTCGGAACGGAAGCTCCTCCTCGAGATAGCAAAATTCGAAAGCGAGCAAGCGATCCGCATCATCGTGCAGAACAGAATGAATGCGTTCATCCATCGCTACGAGGGCAACACCGACTTTATTAACAAGATCGTTGGTGAGACGAGGGATATCCTGCAGGGAACAGGCTTTGTGGTCGTCATTGCGATTGGTGAGCCCAAAGGTGGTGGACCGGTCGTCATCGTGGGTGACCAAGTCGCTGTTGATGCCATGGCGAAGAAGGTCAAGGCTGTGGTGAAGGACATCAAAGGCGGTGGTACCGGAGGGAAATGGCAGGGTAAAGTTAAGGAGTGGACCAACGCTGAGTTAGCCGCTCTGAAGGAGATTGTCGAGTCGTAAGGCCTAGCCCCTCATGTTTGAGATACACTGAAATCTATTCGCGCTGTATTCTGGAAATGCCCAAAACCAATCCATATCCAGGAAACCGTTCTTTCTGGTTCCATCTTTCAGTTTTTAAATGTCTCCGTAAACTTCTGTCCCCTACACCATTCAAATTTCTAGATCAACTCCAAGTGCCTGGGTCTTATGACTCGGTTCAGTTGCACCCGCTTCTTCTTGGGCTTCGTCTGTGTCTCAAGAAAAGCTCTTCGAATATGGCCAACATCGATCGGCTCTCTCTCTGGGTCTTCAGTAACGAACAATCCGTACTTTCTGTGTCCTGGTTTTATCAAAGGAAGGCCAACTCGGGCTCTGTGCGCCGCTAAATCTTGTACCTGTATCGTCAGTGCGATATCTGTGAGGCGCTTCACCATCTCAGCAGCTAGGAAACCAAGGATTTCCAGAGAGTCCTCTTTCTTGACAATATCGGCTACAACACCAATACCTGCCCACTCGCGGAAACGCTTTGCCTTTCTCGTCGTGAAAGATGCGTGTCGGTAGTCAGAGTACATGGCGTATTCCTCGCTGGTCATTGCTTTGGTGACTTCGTCCGCCCAGCGAAGTCTTTGCAGAGAGTCCTCGCCGGGGTCGTTAAGCAGCTTCTCGTTCGTATCGCTGCCCGGTGGAATGATCGAGCAGTAGGACTCGACGTCCCAAGGCAAGGTGGCTGCTGCAGGTTCCGTTCTCTTGGCAGCAACCTCTTCGACCGTAGGGCTTTCGAGTAGGTCGTCTGACAGTTCGTCGGGATCGTCTATCTCTACATCATCTTGCGTATCCTTATTGCGCTTCTTCGCTTCAAGGCGGATAGCTCGCCATTGCAGTAGGCATTTGATGCGCTGGACTCTTGGTTTGTCGTGACGGACTTGGAAGATGATGTGATTGAGAGACACGGTCTTCTTGCCAGCGCGTGCGGCGAGATCGCTGGCGGTGGATAGCTGGAGGATATCAGCGAAGCTTCAACCAAAGGGTTGACTGACTAACGATATGTTTGACTTGGTCTTGTACAATCTGTTCCACGAGGGTCAACGTCTCCAACGAGACATCTTGGGTCTCGCCAGCAACATACATCATCTGGAAAAGTTTAGACTAGACGACCAAGGATGAAAGAAGCTAGTCACCTGCTGAATCTCGTTGCGATACTTGGGAGTAAACCCGCTCGTGTCGGTCAAGGGTAGAGACATGTTCGAGTGAGGTCACGTTCTGGGTCAGGTCGATAAATTGCACGCACACGCATCTTTATACTCTGCTGTTTGGAATCACTATACAGAAACTCGGTTGGTTCGTGATGCATGATTGACTGTTGGTTGGGTGTTCTTTGTTAATCAGCTACACGAGGGAGGTGGTGAACCAGGCTAGTGAGAAGCCATGACCATGACCTTGAAACAAAGGAGGGGAGCCAAAAAAGAAAGAACGGGCTTAGAATGATTTGATCAATTATTCAAGCTAATATGGAAGGTATATATGGTATGCACCGTATCGTGAGAAGCCATCGCCCGTCCTGGCGCCTTCCGACCTAGCCTCTGTGAGGTCTCGAAGACGCCGTCTTTTAGAGGCGAACACAATGAATTGCGTTACCCTTCGCTTGAGGAGGCTCCTCGGAGTCACCATGAGCCTGTCTTCATGAAGATTGAAGAATTCAAGGGGAGAGGGGAGAGAAAAGAAAGAAAAGACAAAGGAAGAACAGAGGGAAAGAGCGAGGTGGTGGAGGAGCTCTTGAAAGGCCTCGAGGTAGGGAGCTGGATCAGCAGTAGCAGTCGCAGCTATGTTCAACGCCTTGGGCGCGGAAATACAGAGCTCTTTCGTCTCTATAATCCGTTTGCCGGTTGTGCCAGCAAGCTGGGATCCACTGATACAGCGAGCTGTCTGGAGTCGAGGAGAGCAACAGCTGCGGCCGTGAAGCGTTGTATGTCCCCAGTGACGGCAGCACCTTGTTTTGACCACAAATAGGGCCATTTGCTCCCGTCACATATGGCCGGGCCGAACGCTCCCTGGAGGTCGCTCTCGACGACCTGGAGGGCCAGTTGGAAGGTTTCCTCGCTTATTAGAAAGGCATTTCCGAAATACGTGAACTTGAAATTCTCCCTTTTGTTCTTATGTGCCGCCTCGGCGTACTCCTTTATACAGCGGGCAAGGCGATGAATCTCCTGTTCGTCCAGCACGGCCGGTGGAACGGCAACCGGAGCAGCAACTAGAGCGGCAACCGGGACGGCAACACTACTCTGCTCGACTGATTCCATTTTGATGGATAGACGAGAGGTTCAGTGTGATGATTTCTCCTATGGCATGTGTTAGTTGGGACTGAAAGGTTTCAAGGATCTGTATCGTACACTTTTAATCAGGTGGGGCGATGACGGTGGAAGTATTAGAGATGGGTGTGTGATGGCAATGGAGTCGAAGAGGATTCTTTTATATACTGGAAATACAACAAAGTTTTTCAGCTTCCACTTTTTGCGGCCATTTTGAAAGTCACTGTACCTAGTCAGTGGTTCACTCGTACTGTTTTCGAATGCATGCACGAAAGTAAAAAGGACACCTAGTGTTGAGAAAGGCCCGAGTTCATCAACAAGGGAGAGTCATTCAGAACCATCTAGGGGCACTATCTCGATGACGGACGGATCGCCGCATCTGATTCGAAATATTGGACTTTCGAGAAAATAATATAGCCTTTCATCGGTCCAAACTGCAATACCTGAGAATCGTTGCCTAATAACTTATCACCTTGTCTATAATGGCTCATCTGGGACTCGCAGGGCCTTGCAATTTGAGAATAGTGTTACTGTCTGAACTCGGAAAGCGCTCAAGGCCTTCATTTAGTTTAGTTATACAGACACTTGATAACTTGCCGAATTTGTTGAGACAACAGCGAAAGCGACCCGACTATCTGCAGAACGAGTCTGTCGCGTGGAGAGCCTCTCATGATTCCATCAAGTGTTGTGGAGGCGCAGTTGCGCTCGTGGTCGACCTTGCCGAAGAGTCATCTTTTCTCAGACATCTATAACGAAGTAAATACGTGAATCCTGGCCAGTAGGAGACAGTGGAAGGGTTCCAAAAGTTAAGTATCTTTGCATGCACCAAAGCTTGTTCGTTTCGAACAAACGTAGACTGATATTCTTCGGAATTCCCTGCCTCTACGTCTACCGTGATTGGCACCTCACTCTTGGTCCAGCAATGTTGGGGTCGGGCCCCAGGATAAAGAGACCTCGGTCTCTCGAGTCACCCCCATGTACGTGATTGTAGTGCTTACTCGTCTCCAAGTCCCTCGCGTGCCTTGACTTCGGGTTCCTCGTGCGTGTTGATGCTCGTCACTCAGCCCTACACCTTTCTTTGTAACGTTACGGCAGAAGTGAATAGTGGTAAGGTATATCTATACAGATCAGGCCTATTCTTATCATTAAAAAGAAAGATGAAAAAGCGGATATATTGCACAAATCAAAATACAACGTAGATTAGCTCGAGACTGAGATACAGCCTCTCACTATTGTGCTAGACAAGGGAGACTATCCGATAAGGTTTCTGAACATAGTTACACTTTCGACAATGCATCAGCACTCCTTTGCCTACACGGAGCCTTTTCTTTTTGTCTTGCAAGAGAAGGAAGACGTAGAGATGTTGCGGTCTTGTGTGAGAAGATTGGATCCTTGTGACTGTCAAGGGGTACTAGCACAGTGTTTCGATGCAACAGAATAGCTTTCGCCCAACCCAGATTAATTCTGATAATAACCCACTATAAGGTTTAAACAAAAAGAACCTTCGGGACATGCAATCTACCTCTATGAGAGCTTAATCTAGCTGCTGGTATCATCCAATCAGAGCCACGCCCGGTTAGCTCAATCGGTAGAGCGTGAGACTCTTACGAGTACGCGATCTCAAGGTTGCGGGTTCGACCCCCGCATCGGGCTGTTCCTATAAAACGATTGCAAACATCGTGGCATTCTTTTTTT